>LPNX011179823.1:309514-458206 GCA_001517045.1 Pseudotsuga menziesii
GCAATAGCCAACCTTGTAATAAAATAGGCTGCTGAATATATAAAATACATGAGCAAATCGAATGCATAAGGAAGCATCCAAATCTAGCATAAAGCAGGCTTACCCAAAATAGGCAAATCCCCCATAGGTGTAAAAAGTTGATCCCAAATCTATCAAGGACCCCACGAATTAGCAAGGGTGCATAGGAAAGCTAAAGAGTGGTCAAATGGCAGCTCATACATGCTTTTGCATGGAGGAAAGAGTGGAGGAGGAAGAGGCAACAAAGCTGATTCACCTCACCTAGTCTTGCTTTCCTATGTGCCTTAAAACATTGAAAAAGCAGGGAATAAAGCAAAAAAAGTAGATAGGCGCCTAGGAGGCCAAGAATAATGCAGATTTGATTCCTAAGGCTTTCCCAAGTGCTACATGAGTCAAAGATGGCAAGTCTGACCTCTATGGATAGGAAATTAGCAACTTGCACATGGTGGGACTCATGGACTAGGCAAATAAGACAAAAATAAATGAATTAATGTCTAAGTGGGTAAATACTATGGGTTGATTATTCTAACATAAGGAGTCTGAAGAGGGACAAGGGAAGGCCATACAAGTGTGATTCACCTAGAGTGGTAAAATCAACTATAACATAGACGCCGTAGATACCTAGAATGCAATGCTTTGATAGTCACCCTGTGTACCTGCAATCAGCTCAACATGAAACAGATCAAAGAAACCAGAATATAATCTACTAATCTATGTTAGTGACTAAGGAATCCAACAACATACATGTGAAATCAAACATCCACAATATATTTGGGACAGAAATCAACTTGCATTAAAGAAATATGAAGAAGTTTACAACCAAGCCTTAGTGTAGACATGCATCTCCATGAAACCAAGCATTCTCATCCCCATAAGCTCTGACTCTAGATCTCTCTATGCTCTCCAATGATATGGACCAAGTGATCAATCCAACAACATAACAATACCTTAAGAGTTCTCCCCCTCAACCATTGCCATAAGCTTGTATTTATAAGGCTAGATGGATAGGGTAGGTTGAGAGATAAGTGGGTAAGGTGGCCTCTAAGATCCTAGGATGAGGGATCTCAAGATTCAACTAACCCACGGCAGTAGGGATAAGGGATATCTCAAGGCTTATCACCTAGAAGTCTTGAGAAACTTCTCTTTTTCCCTTTTTACCCAGGGTACCGCATTTCTCCTTCAATAATAGAGCGGTTCTAGTAATAACCGCTTATGGACCAAGGGCCATAAGCGATGGCACAACTTGTGGGCAACAGGGGATGGGAAGTGTGAACAAGGGTACTGCTTCAGGATAAAGGGGCAAGTGCAGTGCTGGGAATTTTCATAGAAGATTGATGATAACCATGAGTTTACACTCCAAGAGCTGGGATTCAGGGCAAGAAGGTATGTCAAGTGTCTTATCACATGATGGTGATAGGTTTTTGGTATAACAATGAGTTTGTATTTATAATACTCAATGGATAGGAATAGTTGAGAGAATTGTGGGTGAGGTGGCTCTAAGATCCTACCATGGGGGATCTCGAGCTCAAATGAACCATAATGATAGGGATAAGGGAGGGCACGAGGCTCATGATCTAGAAGCCTCAAGAAACTTCTCTTTTCCCCATTTTACCCAGGGTACAAATTTTCTTCTCTTATGACAGAGCGGTATAGATGAGAAATGCTTATGGACCAAAGACCATAGGTGGTGGCACCACTTATGGAAAATAGGATACAGGTGGTGCTGAGAAAGATATCGCTCATGGGCCACAAGGAAAGCGCGGTGCTGAGTTTTTTCATGTAGAATTGACAAACAGAGTAGGTTTCCACTCTAAGTGCTGGGATTAAGGGAAAACATGGAAGTTAAGGGTCTTATCACATGAAGGTGATAGTATTTGGGTATAACAGAATGCCCCCCAAAGCATGAGACTTAGAGGGATACGATAAGCGAGAGCTTTGAGAGAACAAGTTTTCACTTTGAGGTGAAAATGCCAGCTCGGTCGAAGAATGTCGTCTAGTAGGCATATATAGTACATCAATATTTTTGACTCATAGACACATGTAACCAACTCATGGCTGTAGACCAATACAAGGCAGATCCATGAGAGGAATAAACAAGCATGGCTACTAGAATACAACATAGATCCATGTAATAGAGGACTCAAACTTAGACATAGCTAACGGACATACAACATATATCTATGTCATACAGATGCGAATTTGAGCATAGCCACGACCATACAAATCTGGATCCATGCTAGATATACGAAACTCCATCACAACCTAGGGAAAGTAATGAGCGCTAAACAAATACCCAGGGTCCTCATCTCGTCTTCCACAAAGTACAATTCTATCCATGTGATTACAATGATCTAAAGTTGAACATGGTAGAAACCACTTGATTACCGGCCAATGATGTTAATCATTAACAAGTGTGAGGGAGATCGCCATTTATGTCAATGATTCCCAAGGTACCCTAGTACAATCTATTGAGTGTGAATAGATGTCCTGATGTCAAACACCCAGTCAATTCTATCGATCAAAGGTCAAATATGTGAACCTATCTCTAGAGTAAGAGAATCTATCATTAAGGAAAATAGATCTCAAGGTACTAAGTTTTGTTTCTAAGACTATTTCCCAGATGATGAGCTGATGTCGACCAGAATAGTATCGTCGAAGGAGGGCCATGATGAGTCCCACATCGATGATAGGAAACTCGAAACATAGTTCTGGAATGATGTGAATGTAGTAACCATGAGACTGACTCAAAAGTACTGACACTGAGATTGTTTTAACTGCAGAGGAAAAAATTCTTCAACTTCCCTTTGTACACTGGGTGGCACAACAAAAAACTTGGCAGCATGACTAAACTAGACAAACAAATAGTGCAATAGTGGACAAGGCATTCTTTTGAAAGAATGAAAAGAGTGACATGACTCATGAAAGTGGATTGTCACGAACATCAGCTGAATACCCAATTGACTGAACTTATATGCAGACAAGTGCCATGTTCAAAGGTAATGACAAACTACTGCCATTTATTTGCAAAATTATTCCCTTCCCATTTCCCCCATCATGGTTGATGAGTGCCTCTTTTTGATTTTATGAGTTCAAATACGGTAATAAACACTTGGTGTAGCTCATCTGAAGATAAGTCCAAACTCATATGTTTTACGAACCTGAGAGAGGAGGGGTTCGTTCCCAAAAATGGGTCTCTCAATGTTTAATTTAACGAGTCCAATGAAAGAAAACTCAGTCTTGCTCACTTTTAGAGAGTCTGAATGACCACGGAAGAAGACTCTAAAGAGTCCTTTTTTGTATGATTTAGTCTCTAAGGCCTGAAAAAGTATAAAATTATACCTTAGAGAACTCTTCTAGTCATGATTGGCTAGAGTGTTCCTTTTTCGTAAATAGTCTATCTGAACCAAGAAAGAGATAACTTACCATTGGAGAGATGACTCTTCAAATTTTTTAACGAGCGTGAAGAAGACAAGATCACTTGACAAGCTTTTCATTTTTAAGGATCCTGAAAAGAGTTTAAAGAAGACTCCATTAGGACACTTTTCACAATGACAGCTTTTACGAGCCTGAAAAGAATTAAAAACGAACTCAGACCTTTGATACTAAGTTTCAAGAGCGTGACTAAAGTGTCATAATAAATGCTCAAAGACTTGTTCCGTTTTATGGTAGTATGAAAAATTCAAAAACGAACTCCCAAAACTTTATTGCTACTGTTCTTCTATCCTGCAACGACTCAGAAACAAGTGTTAAATGCACCAATAACTGACATTAAAGGATAATGACTAATAGATTTTGATTAATAAGTGATTTTAAACCAAAACTATAGCATGTCAAACCCAAAAATGTGATAAACGTCATGTAGATAGTGAAAAAACAAAATATTTTACTATTTACCCATAGTGGAGAGCATTTGGAGCACTTTCCTAGCTAGATTTTTAGTTGCTGATATCGGGAGTTTCCACTGTCGGATTCGAGTACCGTCAGTTCCAGGTAATAGCTTAGACCCTAGTCTTTCATATTATGTCTTCAATTTTGACTTTTAATGGTGTTTTGGACTTGTGTGGAAAGCCATAAAATCATGCGAGTGGGCACCGCTCTTATCCCTTGCGGGATAAGCAGCACCTCGCTAGAACCGCGCCGAAAACACAACACACAGGCGGTTCCATCACCTATCTTCAACGGGGCATAGGCGGTGCCAGCTGTGAAGAAGTAAAAATAATCACACAAGAAAAGCTAGTTCATTTCATTTGATTTGGATCATTAAGAATGATTCTAATGAGTCTTGTGATTGTTTTTGGCAAGTTCTTGCTGATAAAAAATGGTCATATGGAAAGAGAGATAGCATGATAATGACAATGCATTCACCAAACAGAATGCAGGTTGCATAGCTGCATTGAGAGACTGCAGAATCTTCAAATTCTTCCGTACACCCAGCATGGTATCGCATGAGCTATTTCTAGAGTATATACTCCGGATGTGGAATCTGGAGAAACAATATTTCGAGGTTGGTGCTCATATTTTGACAGTTGAGGTAGAGGATATGTACTTCCTGACTGGCATTTTGAGACTGGGTGCTCCCATCTCGCTCACTGGTTCCCGTGGAGGGGAAATCACTACACAGGAGTTGATAGACCATCACTGTATCCATAGAACAAGGACATCAGGGAAGAAAATCCCAATAAAGCCAGTGATTTCCCTCTACAGATTGGATGGACCTCTATAGATTGTATTGTTTACCATGCAGAGAGTGGTGGGAAGCCAAGGAGTGCACCAAATGTCTAGAGCACATATTCTTTATTCCATAGATGCCATGGAGCCTACAGTCTTTAGCTGGGTGGAATCCCTTATTCCAATATTCAAGGATCATCTAACCAAGTGTTGGTAGGGGGAACTGAAGTAATTTGTTTTCGATTCCATTCTAGCTTTCTTTTTCTTCGATCAGGTTCCACAGATGAGACCCCAGGTGGTCTTTACATAGCTGAGAGCGTGGGACCCTTGCATGCAGAGGTGGGTCTTGATTATGGCCCGTACTAGAGCAGGCAGGGGGAAGGTAAAGTTCGGTGACCCATTCTTTCGATGGTTGAGAGATCAGATCCTCATGGTGGAGGATTATGCATATGCAGACACTGACTTCAACGGTGACCCTGACCTACCGCTCCCACCTGGTGGACAGTGGGATGACATTGGTAAGAAGCAAAAAAACCCTAAAATGGAAATAGTGTTTTTATGTTTTTAATGTTTTATATTTTTAATGTTAAGTAATGAGACTTGAATATTTTTATGCAAATGTCGGAGCAGCATGACCTAGGGGAGCTTCCCCATTGGATAGACGAACCAGAGCCTATTTTGTATCATAGGGTGACGATGTGACCGAGGAGTTAGAGGAAAACTGTTGAAATATTGTAACTTTGAAGAATATTCTATATGTATCTTTTGTGGTCCCTGATGGTCCTACCAAGAGAACCAATTGTATTATCTTGTACCTCGATGCTTCTAATCAGAAGAACTAATAAGAGTCATGAGGTTGACCCCTATATTTGTAAAGGTGGGTCATTAGCACCCTAGTGTGGTTACTTGAGCCTACATGTGTAAATCGAGCCTACATGATTAAATCGAGCCTACATGTCGGATGAGTTAATTCAAGTGAACGAATGAATATAAGTAGAGGTGTGGTACTCCTCATTTGAGACACACACACTCTCACTTGTGTAGCACATTAGTGGAGAAGAGATGTAGCTGGAGAAGGAGGAGGATCAGGCTTTGATCTCCTTGTTGGTTTTATCTTTTATCTTTTTGGGTATCTATATTGAGGAAGATTTTGCTGGGTTTTTCCCTTTAGGGTTTTCCCAGGATAAATATTTGTGTTCTCCTTTTGTATGGTTGTGCTTGTCTATCTTTCAATGATCCTTTTTATATGCTTTTGTTATGAAATTGAAATGAAATACTAATGATGTAGCTTAGCATATGAAAATTTAACATGGTATCAAAGCCACCCTAAAAGAAGACATTGTGCAGCTATAGAAGCTAGGGCTTCTTAATTTTTGGGTCTCTATCTACAATCGATCAGCAAAAGAAGGCTAGACTAACTCTCCATTGAAGGGCGCATCTTTCTATTGAAGCGGAATTCGATTCTAAGCATTTTCAGTTTTGGTGTGAAAAATTAGGGCTTTGTATAGAAGAGGAATTTTTGAGTGAGCCCAGAATAGGATTTTTCTCCTCATCAAAATCAAAGTTTAGAGACCTATATCAAGAAATTTGGTTGGGTGAAACTCTGGGAAAGTCAAACCCTAAATACTAAAACTGCTAAGTTTTGGTACATTCACTATATCCTGATATTGGAGAAGTATTAGGAGCTGAAAATTTCATTGGTAGAATATAAAATCCTGATGTACACTATTTCCAACATTCAGCCTTATATTCACCATATTTTGGCAAATATGAGCCCTCCAAGTTAGGTTTCCATCCTCTTCCATAATTCATCCCTAAACAGGACACCTGGGGAGAATTGGTATAGATTGGGATACAGAGGTCCAAATTGAATTACTGAAGATGTTACAGAAATATAAAGGACTATAATTTCTGTGGTCCAATTTACAGAACTAGAATATGAAATATAGGCATGTGGTAGGCCGTACAACTTCGCTGTTCTGAACAGTCCTATAACAGGTCACCTTGGGAAAAGGATCATAAATCCCAATTGGTGAAACCAATTATGATGAAACCTATGGTGTTGGATCAAGGACATGGGAGGTTACATCAGTGAGAAATTTAAGACACATAGGAGCAGTAATTTCAGAAATATCATAGAAACAGTGACAAGCAATTCTGCAGAAGAAATTGGAAAACTAGGGCTTCTGGTTCCGGGAGCTTCCCTCCACTATTTTCAAAAAAGGAGTACATTGGACGGATCCATTTGAAGAGATATATATTTATATCCAATAATATCTGAAAGATTCTAAGTTTTGAAAATTAGGGTTTCTTTGATAAACCCTAGATCAGCTAGCTCTGGAAGTAGGACGGACACCTCAAATCGGTAAGATCTAATCTTTTGCTATTTACATTTGAGGTTCTCATTTCAAAGTGGTCTATCACATCAGATTGATGATAAGATTTGGTGAAGTTGACAACTTCCAATCATCGAAGTATTTGATTTCTCTGAAGAAAATGAATTGGACACCTACATGAGTAGAGAGGTTCTAGTTCTAGAGGGAGATGAGCCTCAAAGCTTTACACAAGAAGAACTTGATCAAGGCCAAGAAGATCATTGTTGATTCAATCACGGATCAAATTGTACCACAAGTGTCTTCCCTAAAGACACCGAAGATGTTTGGTTCCTTGATCAAGCTATTTGAAGATAAGAACATAATTCAAAAGATGGATTTGAGAAAACAGTTGAATAATGTGAAGATCCAGAATGCATAACATCTTGAAGCAGTAGAAGAAGAAGCAGCGAATGGCCTCCCATGATCATGGGATTCATTCATGTGAGGAATGTGTGCCAAAAGGAATTGATTACTTTCAGTTGACTCTAGGAAGAAGAAGAAGCTCATCTCATAAGAAGAGAAGAAGAAAGATGGGAGCAAATTGAAGATCAATCTCTCACCATTCAAAGAAGATCCCTCGATGAGGAATATGAAGAACTCAATTCTTAACGAACCTCTTATACATCTTATAATTTGGATAAGAAATGATGATTTCATGGATGAAGAATATGATGAAGCAGAATGATCAAGAAGGAGTCTACCGACGAAACAAACAAAAGATAAGTATTCAATTGTCATTTAATGATATTGTTTTGTTATGCATTTGATTATATTCAGTTGATGTGTTGTTTTCATGCATGTGATGGGTAAGTAGCTCATGGTTCTATACAAATCTCCATTGTTACTTATCTAGAATGAAACCTATTTGCTAACATATTGGATTAGTGCACAATCTCAATGATGTCATGGTAGAGATGGAAGGAATATAGAAAGTTTCTGTGAGATATGGATGAATGTTGTATTTGCTAAATAGTTGCATGATGCATAAGAATTTGTCATTATGCACATGTAGTTCTAACCATGCAACTGGTGCATTTGAATTGTAGGAAAGTTCCTGTACAACCTCCTAAAATAAAAGAAGGATGAGACTTGTTCCAAAGAACAAGTGATGACAATTCAATAAACATGAATCTGAAGCTCCCAAGGTCAAAGACACCATGACGAAAGGAAGAGATTCAAAGAGTGGTAGATCCACCTTGAAGGATGAAGACCACCATGGGTATGAGAGATAGCTCAAGATGAAGAAAAAAAAAATTCTATGAAAGAATCTATGATCAAAGAATAACAGTTGATTATGGGGAATGATGTATATGATATGATTTTGAGACATAAAGGGAAGTACGTAGTATCTTCCATATGGATCTGGAAGAACAAGTGTACAAAGCAAGAATCGTGATTTGCCTCAGAAAGAATAGACTATGACATGACATACTCTATTGACCAATATATATCAAGCATAGAATCACCTATACAGAATGAAGAAGGAAGATAATACTCCACTTCAGGGGGAGTGACTACAGAAGATATCTGAGTTCGACATGGTATGACATGATGGATAGCTTCCTGATGGATCGAGACTTTACCAAGAGTAAAGTGGGCTCCAACCTTCAAAGTTGAATGCAGAAGACTAGGATATGTTGATGATCTGACAAGACGAACTCATGGAAGATGTTATGATGATGTTTGGGATATAGTACTCAAACCAGAAAGAAAGCATGTGGTATCTTACAAATGGATTTGCAAGATAAAATATGTCACTGATAGAAGTAAGGAAAGACTTGTGGCTAGAGGTTTCTATAAGAAAAAGGGAATTAATTTTGAAGACACACTTACTCCAGGAAGCAAGGTACACTTCCTTCACAACTATGATGGTAGTTGCTTCCATGATGAAGTAAAGACAAGCCTTCCTTAATGGTATGATTGGGGAAGAGTTTTACATCAAATAGTCACAAGGATTTGAAGTTGAATACATATGGACTCATATATGTAAGTTGAAGAAGGCCCTCTATGGCATGAAGCAAGCTCCCAGAGCTTGGTATGAAAGGATAGACAGTTTCCTGTCAATTATGAGCTTTACCAAGAGTAAAGCGGATCCTAACCTTTATCTCAAGGTTGTCACCATGTTATTATATGTGGATGACTTATTCTTGACATGGAATGAGAAATAGATCATGGAAAGAAAGAAGAAACTAGCAGAAGAATTTGAAATAAAGTATGGCAAAGTTTAGAAGGAATCTTTCTCAACCAGGGAAAGTATGTGGTAGAGATATTGAAGAGATTCAATATGTTGGAATGCAAAGCCATGGCCACACCCATTGACTCCAACCTAAATCTATTAGCTGATGACTCATCATATTTAGTGGATGCGACTCATTATAGACAAATCATTGGGTCATTGATGTACTTAACAAATTCTAGACCAGACATTTGTTTTGCTGTGAACACAATAGTCAATATCTTTTTCAACCAAGATGGGTTCACCAAGTAGCTGCAAAACATGTGATGAGATATCTGAAAGGGACTATAGAACTTGGTCTATACTATGATGGTAGCCATGACTACAGATTGTATGGCTATACAGATGTAGATTGGGATGGGAGTGTCTCAGGTAGGAAAAGCACAGCAAGTAGATGCTTTTGTTTGGGGTCTACTATGAGTTCATGGTTTAGCAGGAAACAATCCAGTGTGTCTCTTAGAATGAAAAAAGCAGAATACATAGAAGATTGCTCTAATAAGTTGTGAAGCCATATGACTTTGGAAAATGATATCACGTCTCCTTGACCTGAAGATGGATACTACATTGATTCTATGTGATAACGAGAGTTGTGATAATAGAGAACCCTATACAGATGCAGATGATGGTGACTCCATATTTCTATATTGAATATAGAGGTGATGATGCTTTCAGTATTTCTATACTAAAGATGTAGATGATGATGCTTTCAGTATTCACATACTAGAGATACAGATGGTGATAGTTCAATATTCACATACTGAAGATGTAGATGAAGATGGTTTATATGATGATGCACTGACAAAGCCTCTGTCTCGGGTCAAGTTCAAACACTTTCGAGACAAGCTTGGTGTGGTTGGGAAAGACCTTCCCCGAAAGGGGGAGTAGTGATGTTGCAGTGGGATTGTATCATCCTAGGACATATGTCCAAAAGTGATTCGGAGACCTTGGCCCTCGAGAATGAAGAGGGATTGTATCATCCCGGGACATATGTCCATAATAGATTCGGTGACTTCAGTCATCAAGAATGTGGCAGGATTGTATCATCCTTGGACTTCAGTTCAAAATGGATCCAGTGAACTTTGGTCATCGAGAAGGTGGCAGGATTGTATCATCCTTGGACTTCAGTTCATAACAGATCCGGTGAACTTCGGTCATCAAGAAGGTGGTAGGATTGTATCATCCTTGAACTTCGGTTCAGAACGGATCCAGTGACTTCGGTACTCGAGAACGTGTGTTGATCCTATAATTCCTATAGGAAGGATTGTCTGAGTGCCACAACTATGTTGATCCTGTAATTCTGAAAGGAAGGATCTTTAGTAACTTCATAAAGACCTAAATCCCGTAATTCTGAAAGGAAGGATCATTCACTTGATCTCATAATTCCAATAGGAAGGATTGTCTGAGTTCCATAGATGTCTTGATCCCATAATTCTGAAAGGAAGGATCATTAGTAACTCCATAAAGACCTAAATCTCATAATTCAAAAAAGAAGGATCATTGGTAGCTCTGTAAAGAATTGATCCTGTAATTCCAACAGGAAGGATTGTCTGAGTTCCACAACTGTGTTGATCCCATAATTCTGAAAGGAAGGATCATTAGTAACTCCATAAAGACCTAAATCTTGGAATTCCAAAAGGGATCATTGACTTGATCCCATAATTCCAATAGGAAGGATTGTCTGAGTTCCACAGATGTGTTGATCCCGTAATTCCAAAAGGAAGGATCGTTAGTAACTCCGTAAAGACCTAAATCCCGTAATTCTGAAAGGAAGGATCATTGGTAGCTCCGTAAAGTCTTGATCCCATAATTCCAACAGGAAGGATTGTCTGAGCTCCACAGATGTGTTGATCCTATAATTCCAATAGGAAGGATTGTCTGAGTTCCACAAATGTGTTGATCCCGTAATTCTGAAAGGAAGGATCGTTAGTAACTCCATAAAGACATAAATCCCATAATTCTGAAAGGAAGGATCGTTAGTAGCTCCATAAAGACTTGATCCCGTAATTTCGAAAGGAAGGATCATCTGATCTCCATAGATGTGTTGATCCCGTAATTCCGAAAGGAAGGATCATTAGTAACTCTGTAAAGACCCAAGTCCCGTAATTCTGACAGGAAGGATCATCTATGTACCACAGACATGTTGATCCCGTAATTCCGAAATGAAGGATCATGTTGATGTTTTGATGATGATGATGTTGATGTTTTGATGATGTTGATGTTTTGATGATAATGATTTTATGATGATGATGATGTATTGATCGAAATATCAGAGTGTGACGGTGATGATATTTTGATGTTTTGATGATGTTGAATGTTTTGATCATAATGATGTTTTGATGCTGTTGATGTTTTCATGATGATGATGTTTTGATGATGATGATGATGTACTGATCAAAATATCAGAGTATGATGATGATGTACTGATCAAAAGATTAGAATATGATGATGATGATTCTATTCGAGAGTTGAAGTATGATGATGGTGCTGATCATGATGTTACTAATAAGAATGTGATGATGTTGCTGATCAAAAGGTCAAAATGCCAAAGATGTCTTTGCTGATTGAAAGATCAAAGTGCTGAAGATGTTGCTGCTGATCGAAAGGTCAAAGTGTTGAAGATGTTTCTAAAAATTTTGCTGATCGAAAGGTCAAAGTGCTGAAGATGTTGTTGATCAAAAGGTCAAAGTGCTGAAGATGTTGCTACTGATCGAAAGGTCTAAGTGCTGAAGATGTTGTTGATTGAAAGATCAAAGTGTTGAAGATGTTGCTGATCAAAAGGTCAAAAGATGCTGATGTTGATTAAAGAGTTGTTGTCAAATATTGAAGACGAAGACTATATGATGTTGAAAAGCTTCCAATGATTTATAAATGTGTTACCCTGATGATGTTGATGATGTCCTCTCCTACTATTGTTGTTGTTGATGTTGTTGTAGAATACCCTTCTCGTTAAGGGGGAGTGTTGAAATATTGTAACTTCGAAGAATATTCTATATGTATCTTTTGTGGTCCCCGATGGTCCTACCGGGAGAACCACTTGTATTATCTTGTACCCTGATGCTTCTAATAAAAAGAAATAATAAGAGTCATGAGGTTGTCCCCTCTATTTGTAAAGGTGGGTCATTAGCACCCCAGTGTGGTTACTTGAGCCTACATGTGTAAATCAAGCCTACATGATTAACTCGAGCCTACATGTCGGATGAGTTAATTCAAGTGAATAGATGAATATAAATAGAGGTGTGGTGCTCCTCATTTGAGACACACACACTCTCACTTGTGTAGCACATTAGTGGAGAAGAGAAGTAGCTGGAGAAGGAGGAGGATCAGGCTTTGATCTCCTTGTTGGTTTTATCTTTTATCTTTTGGGGCATCTATATTGAGGAAGCTTTTGCTGGGTTTTTCCCAGGATAAATCTTTGTGTTCTCCTTTTGTATGGTTTTGCTTGTCTATCTTTCAGTGATCCTATTTATATGCTTTTGTTATGAAATCAAAATGAAATACTAATGATCTAGCTTAGCATATGAAAATTTAACAAAAACCTAGAGAGGTTGACCCTAGACATCCCTGATGCTTCCATTGATGACCTCCCTCTTAGGTATAAGAGACCTACAGCAGGAGTACCGGGTCAGTTTAGCAAACTGCTACATAGAGTAGCCTGGGAAGTGATGTGCTACCACGAGCATCACTAGATGATGTGTACATGGTGTATCCACTGAAAGCTGATAGCTTTAGAATTTTGTATGGTGATTTTTTACCTAAAATCCTGCGTGCTTCAGATGAGGTCTCATGACCTATTTTTTGTAAAACATGTTCATATATATATATATATATATATACAAACTTTTACCTGGTGTTTATACGTCTCAAATGGTGAATGT
Organism: Pseudotsuga menziesii; assembly: GCA_001517045.1. Lineage (NCBI taxonomy): Eukaryota > Viridiplantae > Streptophyta > Pinopsida > Pinales > Pinaceae > Pseudotsuga > Pseudotsuga menziesii. The sequence continues at coordinate 322,687 of LPNX011179823.1, forward strand.
ATTTTACATGAGTTTTATGTGTCTTTAATTGTTTATTTACAATTAACCAAGTTTGATTTTCATGTCATGAATGGGCAATATGCCAATATAGGATGTAATTAGTTGATGAGTTAGCAACTACATTATATTCCCTAGGGATATGCCTATAGGTGATAGTTTCAAATGACCTTTCTAACAAGAGTACCCTCCAAAAGAGGTGGAGAAGCATAGGATTCCTAATGGTATAAACATGATTTAGATGACAAACCACTAGTTGCGAGTCCATCAAGACTACCAAATTGTGAACATATTGGGAGGTAGTTTCAGTCAGAAGACCTATGACTGCTCAATACTCGGCGATATTGTTGGTAGCGGGACCAATACACACCGCTCCTGAACTGACCAAATCATAAGATGGGGAGTAAAGAACCCAAGAAACTGAGGTAAGATTCAAGGTGTGGCAGAAAGAACCATCAGCGAAGCGGTAGAAAGCCATCTACTCTGCACAACCAAAATGTGGTATAAATAGATATGGACACTAAACTCAAAACCATATTAAAAATACTTAAAGCACACTGAAATTCAAGAAATATACATATATACAATATACTATCCGAGAGAGATCTAGGCATAGTACCTCTTCAGACACAACCCATTGTGAGGCATCCCTAAAGGGATTCCATCGTAGTCTACGAGCTCATAGGCCCCTTTCTCTAAAACTTTAGAAATGACGAAAGGACCGTACCACATGGACTCGAACTTTCCTTTCCCTAGTTTGTCATATCTTTGATCGTAAGTCAAAACTAGGTCACCCTCATTAAAGGCACGAGGTTGGACAAATTTATCATACTATGCCTTGACATGTTTCTTGTGTGTCTCATTAGCCAAGGAAGCATCTCTCCTAGTTTCATCAAGGTTGTTCAAGTACAAAAATATATCTTCCTTTGTGGAAGTGTCTGGGAGAAGTTCGACGGTAAGTTTTAAGGATGGTATCTGACATTGAATCGGTAAGATAGCTTTGAGTCCATAGACAAGCTACAAAGGTGTGAAACTAGTAGCTATTTTCACCAAAGCCTTGTAAGCCCAAAGAGTGGATAAAAAGATATGGTGCCAGTTGGATTTATGGTCTCCAACGATTCGACGAAGCATAGTTTTTAAAACTTTGTTAATGGCCTCTACCTTACCATTAGCTTGCGGATAATATGGCATAGAGTTTTCATGGAGAAAACCTAGCTTGGCACTTAGTTCCTCCATCATTGATTATGGAAATGTGATCTATGATCAATAACTATGGACTATGGGACTCTGAATATAGATATTACATCATTGAACAGGAAGAGAGTAGCAGTCTTACCATCTTCCGCATATGTAGGCATGGCCTCAGCCCACTTTGTAAAATAGTCAACGGTACGATGATGTAACCATGCCCCCAGGTTGAGGTAGGATTACAATGCATATAATAAATCCCTCATTTGGAAAATGGGCCAATGACAATGACAGCATGTAGCGAAGCAGGATGAGTGTGATTTTTTCGATAAAAATGTTGACAAGGTGGGAATTTCTTGAAAGCCTCATGACAATCTTTAAATACTAAAGGCCAAAAATAGCCAGTGCAAAGGATTTTATGGGCTGTAGCCATCCCATATAAATGATCGCCACATGCTCTAGAGTGGAAATCATTCAACACTTGTTCAACTTCCTGATGGGTGAGGCATCACCGGAGAACAAAATCAATCCCACGTCTATACAAGGTGTCATTCAAGATGAGGTAGTATTTTGCGGTGACAGATACGATGGCGATCGTCATAGGATAGATTTGGCTGAAATATTTGTGTTTGGAGATAAATAAGAAAATATCCATACCATGGGTCAGTAGTGCTTATCAGGAACATGAATTCATCTAGAAATGAATCACTAGGCTTAGATTCCATCGAAGCACAGGGAAGATCACACATGAGCTTGGCAAAGACCAAGGATTTCTTTGATATGGCTTTGGAAAATTCCATATCAAACTCTTGTAGTATGAATATCCATTGGGAGTACTTTCCCTCGAGCACATGATGATTCAGGATGTAATACATCGGGTTCTGGTCTGCCAATACAGTGGTTGTGCAGAGCAAAATGTAGTGACACAATTTTTCAACAACAATGACCATGGCCAATGCTCACTTCTCCACACATGAATAATGGGTTTCGGAATCCATAAGATTCTTACTAGAATAGTAAATCACGTGCTCCTGACCGTAAGGATTTTCCTGCACCAAAACCATAGCGATGGTAGTAGTGGAAGCAACAATATATAAGAGAAACTGCTTTGAATAATCTGGGGGGTGTATCACAGGGGAATGAGTCAAAGCATATTTGAGATTATCAAAGGTGTGTTGGGCTTGGTCATCCCAATATAACGGAGTGTCCTTCTTAAGGAGATGCATATAACTGTGTGTTTTCTATGCAAAATTGCACACAAAACGACGAAGGAAGTTTACCTTCCCTTGCAAACTTTGGAGTTCGAGAAGATTGTTTGGGGCTGGTAGAGCTAAAATAGCGACAATTTTCAATGGGTATATCCAGATGCCATCCTTAGAGACCACAAAACCTAACAAGCATCCCGTCTCAACGCAGAAAACACATTTATGCGGATTGATCCGTATATTATAATTACGACATCTCAGGAAAATGTCTTTAAGATGACCAAGGTGGTCCTCCCATCACTGTGAATGAGCAAGAAGGTTGTCAAGGTGTGTTTCAACAATATGTTTAATATCGTGAAACGCATAGGACATCCCACACTGGAAAGTGGCTCCAACATTCTTTAATACAAATGTTAAATTCCTATAAGCAAAGGTTCCCCATGGGAAAATGAATGCCATCTTGTGCTGATCGATGGGTAATATCTCAATCTGATTATAGACAAAAAAGCCATTCATGAATGAGAAGATGACACTTTCAGCACAATTGTTGATAATATGATCGATATGTGGAGTAGGAAAGTTGTCTTTGGGACAAGCTTTATTCAAGTCTCTAAAATTGATACAAACTCTAATGGTGCCTTGATTTTTATTGACAGGGACGACGTTCAATACCCATTCTGTCATGGGTACAGGGTAACTAAACCCAGCTTTGAGAAGTTTCTATATTTCAGCTTTAATAGCTGTGGCCTTTCGTGGATGGACTTTCCTTAGTTTTTGCTTGACATGTTTAGCAATGGGATAGGTTTTAATTTCATGGACCATAATGGATGGGTCTATCCATGGCATTTCTTCATAAGACCAAGAAAAAATATCATAGAATTCTTTGAAAAGTGCCTTGTATGCTTCAGATTGATTTGTCGAGCAATTCTTCCCAACATGAACATGCTTGATGGTACTAGGCTTGGCTGATATGTCAATCGAATTTATCTGAGTAATATTGCATAGGTTTCCTTTAGAATCTATGTCTTGCAACAATGTAGGACTTTGAGGTGTGTTGACAATATCAGTCGAAAATAGGGATGCAAAGTCATGGCCTATCAAACTGGTGTTGGGGAGGAACGAGGATCTATGATGATGATCCTCCAAAATAGACTCATTTGTATTCATGATCTCCATAATGGAATTGTTGAAAGAAAAAGTCTCAGAGAGATAATCCAGAATAGGAAGAGATGGTTCTAACCAGTAGGGTAGGTGGTAAGGATCCAAAACCACCAGATGGAGTTCATCAATGTGATCATCGGAAAGGGTTTGAATGAGGTTGTACATTTCTTCATGCAGACTCAATGAGGTGGAATCAAAAATTTGTTTTCCCTTTGTCTCACAATCAAATGATGCAATCATATTTACTATCATTGTGTCTTTGTTAGGAGGAGTGGATGGAAAAATCCCCATAAGGGATGAATCCTTCAACATGCCTACCCCAATCGATTGGTAAGGAGTAGGGGACTGTCCTAACATAGGGATGTTATTAGCTATAGAGGTAGTAGCATCCGACGTACATAAATTAAACTAATCTATGGTAACAATTCTCCCTAGATGTGGAAACCAGACTGTTTGAAATACCGTCGAAGCAATAGTAGTCATGGCGTAAAACCAATTTCTTCCTAGAAGGAGGTAATAATCTAATGGGGTATCTACTACTTCTACTTGAATAGAAATTTTTTTTCCCCCAAGCTCGAATGAAAGGGTTGATATGATACCATGGGGATGGAAACCTTCTCCATCAAAGGATTTTAGAGTCGTAGGTGATTTTACAAGCTCAGGAGAGCCGATAGCTTTCCAACAAGACAGGGACAAAACCGAAGTTGAGGCTCCTTCGTCTAAGACAGTGCTAAAGACTTTCTTTCTGACTACTTTCATGATGATTTGGAAAGCAAGTTTGTGAGGTAATCTAGACTTATAGTTCTCAACATTGAAATGAATCAAATTAGTAGTGTCCGGGTCTAAATCTCCTAATGCACTTTACAGGTTTTTTTGTTGTGTAGGACAACTTTGGAGCACTTCCAAGGTAGACATTGCACATGGTGCCTGAGCGTGATCTTGAAATACATTATAAAATTGAGCAACTCAGGAATTAGGGTTAAAAATAGCCTTCCTAAGAGTACTCTTGGGTGGACGCAAAACCATATCGAGAGTAGGCTTCTTGATGGTTAGGGGGACAGTAGACGAGGAGTTGGGAGAACCAGTAGAGGGAGATTTCCCTGAAGAAGAATTGTCTTCTTTATTGTCTGTGGGTTTGTCGTAACTCTAGCTTCGAGTTTGTAAACTAATGGTATCCAAGGACATCATGCAAATTTCCTCTGATGAACTAGAGTTTCCTTGATTAGACATGTGTTCTATCAGTTGTTGTTGAGAGGGAAAAGGATCCATGAGAACTATGAGTGTGGGATTTGTTTTCAAAAATTGGGTGATTTCGTCCCGGCGGGGACACTCTTTTGTTAAATGGTCACCTCCGCATAGTAGAAATGGGTATTTTTCTTTTCCTTTCCCTTTATTGTTATCATTGTTGGTTGGTTTTAGATTCTCCTATTGGTTTCCATGTTTTTTATTTTTACTTTTACCTTTCTTTTTATTATTGCTGGAGGTTTGAATACTCTAAATAGAATTGACCTCGGTGGAAACCTTGGGAGTTGAAGGAGTAGGGGTGGTAGCCTGGGGTTTCTTGGTAGGTTTTTCTACTAACAGGGACTGGATTGAACCAATAATTCCATCAACAGGGACTTCTGCTAGTGGCTTTGCAGGATCGATGCTTGGGTGAGGAGCTTGAGGAATCAAGGCATACAAAGTTTCGGACTGGGAATAGACCAAGTCTAGATACTGGGCTCGACTAATGGCTTGCTCTTCAGTAACTACACCACCCATAGTGACATCTTGGACAATCGGAGGCAACAAATATTTAGTAAACCAATCAACTAATAACTGATCCAAAATGGGAGCCTTAATAAGTCTTCTCTGCCTTCTCCACTCATGGATATGATTGGATATGTGGGTGGAGGTGTTCTTCCACATAGAAGTTAAGAGATCAGTACCCATTTCATAATGGATAGGAATATTAAAGTGTGTAAGAAATGCAGTTTCCAATGAGCCAAAATCCATAAATGAATGTTGCAAAAGTTCAATGTACCATTTCGCGGCTGTACCGGTCAAAGTTCACTGAAAGAGTTTTAAACGAACTGAATCATCCATAAGGGAGTTTGAAGAACACCAAAGATGGAATGTCATGACATGGTTTTTCAGATCATTTCCCTGCTTCCCATCGAACTTTGGAATGTCCAATGGTAACTTTACTGGAATGGGAGGCCATGAGGGGTTATGTCAAATGGGGCCATTAATCAACTTGGACAAATTAGACAAGTCCAAAGTTTCTAGGAAAAGTAATTGACGGTTAGGTTACACATACTGGTAATATTTATATGGAATATAAGTACTAATAGGACCGTAAGGGGACTGATAAACAGGTTGTTGTGACGAATAACTACTGGAGGATCCACCCGCAGGGGGTTGATTTTCAGGATTAGGACCGTCAGGACCACTAAGGCATCTAGGAGGAGGACCACTAGGGCCTTCGGGACAACCAGGACCACTAGGACCACCGAGACCACTAGGAGGCAGACCACTAGACCCTCCAGGGCCTCCAAGAGGTAAACCTCCCGAGCCTCTAGAATCACTAGTAGGAGTTCCACCATACCCTCTAGGGCCATTAGGAGGGAATCCACTAGCCCCCCCAGGACCACCAGGGCCATTAGGACCATAAGGAGGAAACCCACGAGGCCCTCTAGGACCAATAGGCCCCCCAGGGGGAGGACCTCCATAAGGTGGTCCTCTGGCAGCTCCCGTAGTATGTATAGGTATCCCCCCCATAGCTAGCATGTAGGACTAGTCAAGTTGCGCACATGGCGTGAAAGTATTACTAGGATATGGTATTCCAGCATAAGGCATTCCTATAGGGTTGGGTGGATAATTAATGTTTCCTACAGGTATTTTATTTTCTATATAACCATAACCCCAAGAGGTTTTATTGGTTACAGGTTGTGCCCCCAAGGGATGACCTAAACTAGATGGGGGGGTTAACCACATTAGTGTGGGTGGGAGGGACATAAACTATAGATTGCTCTATACCAGAGGTCTGTCCTTGACTAGGTACCATTTCAGTGCTAGTTAATGTAGGTTGTGTTGGGGGTTTGCCCTGACACTAGAAGGTAATGATGAAACATGAATTGAATGTTGAGCCCCAGGTGCGGAAGACCTGGGAGGATTGGGAACAAACATAATATGGGAGATGGTGGGGTTGGTAGTTTGACCTGGGTTATGTGGAGTCATTGTGCAATCTAGAATCGGTTCAATGGGTCTCATAGAATCGGCAAGTGAACGATATCCCACAGGAACAACTGTGGAATGTTATGGTGGTGTGCCCAATATGTCATCTATTTTCTTTTCAATCTCCTATGCATAGATAATTACTGCATGGTATTTTCTACCTTCTTCTTCATCTGTAGAAACTTCTTTAGAAAAGTTTAAACGGGTGCCAAATGAGGAAATGGGTTGTCCTATAGAGGTATCCCAAAATGGAGCATTGGGACCATAATCTAGACAGGTAGTATCATCAGCATGACCTTCTATGGGAGAATGGAACAACGTATTACCCCAACAAGGTTGTTGGACCAAGGGAGGTGAGCGTGAAGGATATGGTCCTCCACTTTCTGCAACCACATTATCTCCCACTTGGGAGGTGGTAGCAGCTCCTTGGTCGATAGCTTCCAATGGATTTTCTCTTGAAACAGGAATAAAATTAGGTGGCAAGCCTCATACTCTTCTGGACTATCTTAGCTCAGCCAATTTGTACAGCTCCTATCTAACCTAGGGTCTCAAAAAACTAGAAAACACACCAAAAATTTCCCTACTCAAGCTATAGGCCAAACAAGCAAACTTAAATGACAGGAGGAGTTCAGATAGTCAAGTCTCTCACTAGGATTGTCAAGAAGGTGCCACTTGCAATATACCTCAAGGGTACATGCATAGTAATCTCCCCGAATGCTGTTTTCGGTGTATGGCTCCAAGTAATATGACCAAAGGGTTTTTCTCATATGGATAAGGTATCCTAGTGGGGTCTCTCAATATACGCAAGGTGTGTGGGAGCTCAAATCGGTAGTAGTGCTATCTAATGAATAACCTTATACAAGGGGACTTCTGATATACAATCGAGTATATGAAGTACCTTTCTATATACCTCAAGGGTACGTGAAAGGCTATTCGATATACTAACGGTACGTGTAAGAACTGCGCGAGTCCCGGGATGTAATGTGGACGAGTATCAATAGGTCCTACACTTAACGATTCCTGAACACGTCTCTAACCTATCACTCAAATTGGTATGTAAATTTTAACCTATAACTACCATTAATTGTAAAGTAGACGGTTAGGTGAATGCATGGAATTTTGATAGAAAAAGTAAAGGCATGCAATATGCATATGCAAATATTTCACTTTACCATTCATGGTATTCCTACCTACGGGAGGGAAAGAGAGTATTTTATTTTTTTTTTAAAACCAAAAATTTCCAAACAACAATCTTGAACAAATCAAAATCAAAGACAAGGAACACTTTCCAAACTCATTTCTCTTTTATGAAAGAAATCAAAAGGGTAAGAGTCTCTTTTCCTAAAATAAAAACAAGAAGCACACTATATGCATATGCACTCTATTTTTTTATTTTTCTTAAAACATAGATAGATCTAACTTAAAACTACAATATTTTTTATTTTGATGAGATAGTACTAATGCAAAAGAGACAAAAGAACATAGAGAACTTGGAAGCTTCTAAGGCTAATTAGAGATCCAATGTCTTATGCTCAATAATAAAAATGACCTAATCTCAGTAAAAAAAATTCTTTTTAACAAGCAAAAAGAAGTCCTCTATGGAAACAAAAAAATGAAATCAAGATACTAATCAAATTTTTTCTCTTTCATTCTGTTGCAGCTGCAACCGTTCTCCCCAAATTTCTTAAATTTTGGGCCCCTCCTCATGATTTTGCATTTGTTTTAATCGTTGGATTCTTTGAGTTTTGGTCGTGTTTTAATTTTAGATGACTGTAAAAGCTTAACTCTTGCCCAAGGTTCAAATTTTGATTGCGTTTGGAATTTATGGTGAGTCACAAATTCTAAGTTTGTTTCGCTTGTTGATCGAATCAAGTGTTCTTTATTGTGGGTCGCCGTTGTGGAGGTATAACAGGTTTCTGTCCATTGTTGAGTTTGAGAGGCTGTCCAAAACACTTAAATAATTTTTATACATTGGGTGTTGAGAATATGTTTGATCGGAGGCCATTATCTTTTCGTTTCTGCCGTTGCGGCTCTTAAAGCATTTAGCCATCTGAAGCTGAAAACGCTCCGCCAACCAATGTGTCAGTCTTTAGTCGCTTGCCTGTAACTTTTCTTCTTCTGACGTTGCAGCTGGGAAAGCCATTTAGCGTCTGATGCAAAATGTCTTCCGACTTCCGATTGAGAGTTTTCCCGCCCTTAGGTCTCATGTCCCTAACCTTTTTGCTTCCGCCGTTGCAGCTCTTAAAGCATTTAGCCATCCGAAGTCCAAAACACTCTGCCAGCCGATGCGTCAGTATTTAGTCATAGACCCGTAGTTTTTCTCTTCCGCCATTGTGGCTAGAAAAGTCATTCATCTTCCGATTTAAAAGTCTTCCGACTTTTGACTAAAGCCTTTTCCTGCCCGCATTTCATTTGTCCATAGCTTATGTCTCTTCCGCCGGTGCGGCTGGGAAAGCCGTTTATCCTCCGATGTCAAAGCCTTCCGACTGCCGATTTAGAACTTTCCCGCCCAAGGCCTAATCAAAACTCTTTCCAAATCAATATATGCACCTGGCCGTTTTCTTGTGGATTAGCTGTTTCAGGTGGTTAATTTTAATGTTTAAAATGCCATTCCAATGAATGACGCGTAGTAATTGATTGCAAGTAAAACCAAATGGATTGCTGGGGCAACCATGGGGTGAAGGCGTACCTTGATCAAATCAAAACCGGCAAGGTCACAAGGAAGATAGAACGAAGGAAAAGACAAAATCAAAAGCAACAAAAACACAGATCTGAAAGGTCCAGAAGTTACTCAACTAATCATGAACATACGAAAAAACAGATGGATAGCAGAATATGAAGCGTCGAGAAACTGAAAGGTCATACATCTGGAAGGCAGCCCAAGCAGTCTGCAGTTATAGTTTAAATATTTGAAAGTAGAACTGAGACAAGGAATTTTTCCTTGGAAAAACTTGTAAACCATTTGCTTGTAAGAGGAACTACTTCGTTTTACAATCAGAAACTGCAACTTTTGCCTGCTGGAGAAAGCGAAATGTGGAATGTATCAATGTGATTAAATGAATAATGTTGAAGGGGAACTATTTCATTTTCAGATGTGTTTCATTAACTGTGAGAGTATTTAACTTCTTGAACCTATGTTCTTGTTGAATGTTCTTCAGTATCTTTTTGTGATGTTTTCCACTGTGAGTAATAAATGTTGTTCATAAAACAATTGGCTATCTGGTTGTTCAAATATCTGTAATCGTTCATGTGTCTTGAAAGAAGTATTAGCTATCTGTAACTCTTCATAATGTATGTACAAAATATATTTCTCACTAATGAATGATAATCCTGCTCCCTAGGGATAGTTTAGGTAGTTAGTTTTAATTTCTTGTTGTATGTGATTCAAATGGTTGTGAATGCTAAGACGAGAGGTAAGAACCTACGCATCACGTTGTGACTGCTCCTTGCATGTTCTCACCCTGCATGGTTAATTAGGCACTTGAATATCATACATTAAGTCAAAAAATACAAATTATATGGTGGACCGGGCCGCAACCGGTAAAACCTTTTGTTTTGTTATTTGACCTACAGTAGCCGGACCGCAAACCGGATGGATTCCCCATACCAAACAGTCACGGGCTAGTTGGGAACATTTAATAGGGAGAATCCCTTACTGTTGTTTCCTGTGAATTCCTGGGCCTCAACAGTTTTGGCACTAGAAGGAGGGCCGCCAGTGCATGGCTGGCCGAGGAAACCCATTTTCCCGAAATTATTCCACCGGTAATAGTTCTGAAAGAAGTGGGTTTCATAATCCAATTCCAGAAAAAATAAATAGAGAACATCTGTATTCTGTTGGAAACAAAATTGTTAATGATCTGAGAAGACACACCAGGGCATATGTAAAGAAGATTGGAGGATTACCAATCATCCTTGAATTGCCCAGAAGAGAGTATAAAAAGAAAGATCATCCTTTAGTAGAAGACTCAGTGCTGGTTGGAGACTGGGAAGAACTTATAGAAACAGTCGTATAGGAAGTTGTGCTACCTTTGAATCAAGAAGGCCCAGATACCCCTCATATTTCTCCTACTCATACTCCAATTGGCTCACCTCCTCACTCTCCACCTAGACTCATGGCAGGAGTAAATGCAAATCCACCACCTAACCCACCAAATCCACCACCTGCATGGAGAGCCAGATCACCATTAAACCTGACACCTCCATTACACGACCTACCTCAAGCCTTTGACAAGATGTTGCCCAAGTTCGACCCAAATGAGAAAATATTAGTAGATGATCACCTACAAAGTTTTTACCTGGCAATTGAAGGATTAAGGGATGGGGAGTATGAATATGTAGTCTGCAGACTGTTCCCGCATACCCTTAAAGGAGCTGCAACATCATGGTACTTTGGGTTGCTTGCTAACTCTATCCCTGATTGGGATACCTTCAAAAGAATCTTCAGAAGTAAGTATGCAACTCAGAAAACTCATGCAGACCTCATGAAAGGGCTATTTTCCTTGAAGAAAGAAAGAAAGGAAAATTTTCACAGTTTCACACAAAGGTTTGCAGCATATCTCAAGAATTTCTCTGAAACAGATAGACCTTCAGACAAAGTTTTGATTGAATATTACACTTCAGCTTTAGGCCCTGATTTGGCCATGTTTTCCAAAGGTAGGGCCAAGCCTACTTTGATGGAAACCTATGAAGAGGCAGAAGTAGTGGAAGCTGAAAGAGAAAGTATTGAAGGTTATCCAGAACAGTCAGGAGAAAAAGGTGCAGGAAGGAAAGCCTTATTGTTTACTAATACCAAGGAAGAGAAATCGCCAGATTATGAAAATATGGCAAAAATGATGCAGAAGCTTTCCAACAAAATCATAGATTTGGAGAAAGAGAAGGGAACACAAAAGTTTTATAAGCCATATTATAAGAAAAGAGAGGACAACAATCAGTCTCAACCTCCTCCTCACAATACTGCATCTATGAATTTAACAAAGGTAGGCATGGACAATTTTTATACTTTCCACCAGCAGCCACACTCTGAAAAGAATTGTCCTCAATGGATAAATTCGATGACGTTGGTCATGAATCAGCTGTTGGATTCTAGATTAACAGAAGATGGAGAAGAAGAGAGAAAAGAGAATGCTACGTCAACAAAGGAACAAGAAGAAGAAACCATGGTTTTGTGGAATTCTGTTTCATTGTTTGATGAAGAAGAAGAAAAGAGTCAAGGCTACAAGGACATCATGGAAACCAACGTGGAAACAAGAAGCCAAGGGCCAATCAAAGAAAACAGTCTCATTCTACCAAAGATCAAAAGGCTGGAAAGAAATGTAAAGAAATTTCAAAATAAATCCTTAGCTGATAAGATTCCAGAATTCACTATTACCAGCCAGGATCCGAAGTAGAATAATACGTTGGCTAGGCCAGAGGAAGGAAAGATGCATACTGATAAACCTCATCACATCAAGCAGTCGATGGATTATGACATCGTGGAGGATTTAAAGAAGGTAACAGCGAATGTTCCACTATTCGAGATGTGTAAAGTGCCGCAGCAAAAAGAAATACTGTTGAAAGCACTGGAAGCATCAGATGAGAAGCTGCCCACGGATAATCAACCTCAGGAAGAAGAAGAAATTAGAGAAAGCAGCATTGGAGGTAAGTCTAAAAGAAAACATCCACCTTTCCTCCTCGCGTTTGAAATTTTCAATCATAATGTACATAATTTCTTGGTAGACTCAGCGGAATCGATTAATGTTATGCCCATATCAGTCTGTAAAAAGATCAATGGGAAACCTAAGCCATCCACGTGGATAGAATGGATGTAAAGGTAATTGGTGAGATGGAAGATGTCCTAGTCCGGCTGGCATCTAATGACAAAGTATGCCAAGTTATTAACATTGTGGTGGCTGATATACCAGATGCTTATGGTCTTGTCCTGAGTAGAGATTGGTCGGCCAAATTAAATGGATATTTCTCCTCAGATTGGTCACATATGTGGTTTCCATACAAAGGGAGTCCGAACCAGATAAAGATTCTAAGAGAACCTCACATGAAGTACAATGTTACTCAACTGGAAGAGAAGAATGTACCAGCGGATTCTGTATTGGGAAACTATTTTATTGAGTTGGAACAAGGAAATTACCAAGCAGAAGAAGCCAGCAACACATCTGACACCCAGCCTGATCTCCTTCGATTCTCACAGGCTGATGAGATTGACTGTAATATAGTAATCTTAGTAGTAGGAATAAATTCACCTTCAGTATTTAGTGATTTTTGGACTTTGTTTTTTGATGGCTCTAAGACATTAGAAGGGTCAGGAGCTGGTTGTATCCTGATCGACCCCTAGAAGAATAAATATTTTCTTTCATGTAGATTAGAGTTTGAGTGTACTAATAATACAGCTGAGTATGAAGCACTGGTGTAGGGCTTGAGGAAAGCGATTGAATTAAAGGTAAGTAATCTAAAAGTTTTTTGAGATTCCGAAATTATTGTGAAACAATCCCGGAATCAAATACATTGTGTTTCCCCTCACTTGAAAGCTTACCAAAATGAAGTATGGGACCTGCTTAAATGTTTTAATGCATTCAATATTATTTCAATTCCAAGGCTTAAAAACGCAGCGGCTGACTTGTTGGCCACATCAGCCGTTAGGCTCATACCCACTAATAATCGATGCTTTGTTGAATTACTTTTTAGGTCCTCAGTACCTGATATGATTATGAACCTACGAGTGTTCGATGATGACTAGCAGATAATAGAATGCTTAACAAATGACAAGGTGTTCAAAGGGGTGATTATAGATGATGAAGAACATCAAGCTGAGATGAAATATGACAATTTCATCCCTAAAGGAGTCAAAACGTTAGAAAAAATGTTCGATTTAAATGAAAAATTTAGAAAACCAGCTAACTTGAATACCCACATCTCATCTCTACAGTTTGAGCTGATAAATTTAGGGATTGAAATGAATCCTAAATTTGTGAATCTCGGCAAGTGTCGTTCACCAGCAGAATGAGACAGATTCATCAGTCTATTTAAACAATATAAAGATGTTTTCGCATGGACATACGAATATTTGAAAACATACGACACCAGCATCATCAAGCATGTCGTCCCCATTAAAGCAGGTGTCAAGCCATATCAACAACCATTAAGAAAAATGCATCCAAAATTGGAACCACTGATTCAGAGTGAAGTGAAGAAATTATTGGATGATAGAATAATTTTCAAGGTCAGACACTCTGAGTGGGTATCAAATATGGTACCAGTAAGGAAAAATTCTAGAGAAATCAGACTCTGCGTGGATTTTAGGAACTTAAACCATGCATCAGACAAAGATAACTATCCTGTTCCACCCATGGAGCAACTGCTACAAATGGTTTCAGGTTCTGAACTATTTTCGTTATTAGACGGTTTTTCTAGCTACAATCAAGTATTAGTAGCTGAAGAAGACATATTGAAGACAACGTTCAGGACCAAATGGGTAACCTTTGCCTACAGAAGAATTCCCTTTGGGCTTATAAATGCTGGAGCAACATTTCAGAGGGCTATGGATATAGATTTCCACGGATTAATTGGCCGAAGTACTGTAGTATACCTTGACAATATTACAAAATTCTCAAAGAGAAGAGGAGAGCACGCATTTCACTTAAGACAAATTTTCAAACGCGGTCGGAAATATGGCATCTCACTCAATCCTAAGAAGTGTGTGTTCACTGTCACGGAGGGAAATTTGTTGGGTCACATAGTTTCAAAGAAAGGAATATCTATAGATCCAGAAAGAATTAAGGCTATTGAACAAATCCCCTTGCCCCATAATAAAAAGGGGATGCAATCATTTATGGGAACGATAAACTTCATGTGAAGCTTTGTGCCTAAGTTTGCTTAGATTGTCAAACCACTACAACAGATCGTAAAGCAAAATGCACTATTCAAGTGGACTGAAATTGAGAAGAGTGCATTTGGCAAAATCAAAAACCGCTGTTGCACATGCACCCTCCCTGAAAAGCCCAAATTTCGACAAAGATTTTATCTTGTATACCTTTGCATCCGATGATTCACTAGCAGCTGTGCTCACCCAAAAGGAAGATGGGGGGGATGAATTCCCGATATTTTTTATGAGTACTTGTCTATAGGGGGCTGAATTGAATTACCCAGCTGTTGATAAACAAGCTTACGTGGTATTCAAAGCAGTAAAGCAATTCAGGCCTTATATTTTAAAAAATAGAACCAAGGTGATTGTCCCCTACCCAGCTGTAAGGTCTGTTCTTGTGCAGAAGGAGTTAGGGGAAAGAAGAGGCAACTGTGTAACAGCTCTTCAAGAGTACGACCTTGAATTCAAGCCAGCATCTATAGTTAAAGGACAAGGGTTGTGCAAACAAATGACTGAGAATGGAAAAAATGAAGAACACGCCTGGGAAGATGAAGCCAAATTACATTTAATGGATGTATGTCCTTTGTTTACAGCCCCCGAGTCTTGGTATAGAGACCTTGTGCATTACTTGCAGGCAGGGGTGTTGCCAGAACATTGGAATTCCAAGCAAAGAAGAGCGTTGTGTCTTAAATCAGCTTCCTATCAACTTGTTGAAGGAGTATTATTCAGAAATAATTATGACGGGGTTCTTCTCAGATGCTTAGAAAAGGAAGATGCGAAGAAAGTAATGTCAGCGTTGCATGACGGTCCTACTGGGGGACATTACTCAGGAGATACTACAACCCACAAAATCCTCAAAGCCGGTTACTATTGGCCTACGCTCTTCAAGGATGCACACGCACTTGTCAGAAAGTGTGATATTTGCCAAAGGTGTAGTGGGAGACAACCTAAAGCAGTAGCAACCCTCAAACCTGTGATGATCACGGAGCCATTTGAGCAATGGGGGATGGATATTACTAGAGAAATAAAACCGAATTCCTCTCTGCAGCACAAGTACATTCTGACTGCGACTGATTATTTCACTTGCTGGGTCGAATCTATCCCGCTGTGCAAGATAAATGAAGATGAAGTCATCAGATTCCTGCAAGATCATATCATGACCAGGTTTGGAGTTCCAGTTTCGTTATTCTTTGATAATGCTAAGTAATTTTCATCAATTAAATTGACTGCTTTTGCTCATGATAAAGGGATAAAATTGAATTATTCTACTAACTACTATCCTCAAGGAAATGGCTTGGCTAAATCCTCTAACAAAAATATGATTAGAATTTTAAATAAGACTATGATAGAAAACCAGAGGAGTTGGCACTCAACGCTACCCAATGCCCTTTGGGCTGATAGAGTCACCCCCAAGTCTTCGATCGGAGTGTCACCGTATACCCTTGTGTATGGTAAAGAATCCATTCTTCCCCCCAACATCATGCTACCCTCTTCCATAATAGCTCAAAAGTCCATAGGGTCGGACGATGAAGTTTTGCAAATAAGGATATATAATCTCCTGAAAGCAGAAGAGGCTAGATCTAAAGCCAGGGAACATTTTAAGCAACAGCAAGAGTTAGTAAAGAGATGGTTCGACAAACATAAATCTAGAACAAAAGACTTTGAAGTAGGAGACTTAGTCCTCAAATGGGATCACCCCCATGATGAGAAAGGAAAGCATACTAAATTCTAGCAATTGTGGGTAGGCCCTTTTCATATTGCAGCAAAGCTTGGCCCTTCTACTTATAAGTTGCAAGATCTACAGGGGTGGGAAGAGAACTTACCAATAAATGGTTTGGTTCTCAAGCCGTATTTTTCCAGAGTTTGTTTGAACTCTTCTGTCTTGTATATAAATAACCTGTTTGGCTGTCTTTTGAGTTATGTTTTCCAGTTTGCTTTAGTTTGAGATTTCTTGGTTTCAATAAAGGGGACGAACCCGCGGTTGCATGGGGAACATCAAAATGTTTGGGAATGATAAAAAATTTTGGGTCTCAGACTGGGTGTTGCTAAAAGAAATTATTCCAGTTTAGCAGTTTTCTTGAATAAGCTCTGTGTGCATTGAAGTCCTGCTTAACCCCTGTGAAATAAACTGGATTCGAAGAGTCTGGAATACTATGTTGAGGCTCCATCCACGTCACACTTAAAATGTTCTAAGGAGCGACAGTAGAAGACCCATGGAATGGAGCAAGGTGAACAGTATATTAAATATAAATGATCCCATGCCAAGAAATTAATGCCAAAAGGAAAATAAGAATCAAAAGCTCCTATGAAAGCATCATGCATCAAAGCAGATGCTGAATCATAAGTACTAAATTGCCGAAAGATCCTCTACGTCCGTGAGCTGAAACATGAAATACACCGCTCACACAAAAGGAAACTATGGGATAGAGGATCCTGAATTAAAATTCAGTAAGAAAGGCATGCAGGAGGACTCATATGAACAGGGACAAAAGTCCAAAAGCACAAAAAAGTGCTAAAATGGCATGGGAATGAGGAACAAATGAATATTTCTGTTTACCATGTGCTACAATCCTGTGGTGTCCAAAGCTATCAGCCACCTAAAGACAAAGGTAATAATGAAACTCATCCTCTGGCCTCAACAGAGTTATCTGGACTTGAAAATCTTAGTTTCCACTCTCCCAAATTGGACTATCATCAATGATTGAAGGTACACACTTCCGGCATTCAAGAAATCCAGATAGCGGGAAGAATTCAATAGGATGCATTTGTTTTTAAATGGTGTATCACTCAAAGATTAATCACCCAGATATCTAGGTTCACCAGGTAATCGCCAATTGTTGCAGCTGCAACCGTTCTCCCCAAATTTCTTAAATTTTGGGCCCCTCCTCATGATTTTGCATTTGTTTTAATCGTTGGATTCTTTGAGTTTTGGTCATGTTTTAATTTTAGATGATTGTAAAAGCTTAACTCTCGCCCAAGGTTTGAATTTTGATTACGTTTGGAATTTATGGCGAAGTCATAGATTCTAAGTTTGTTTCGCTTGTTGATTGAACCAAGTGTTCTTTATTGTGGGTTGCCGTTGCGGAGGTATAACAGGTTTCTGTCTGTTGTTGAGTTTGAGAAGCTGTCCAAAACACTTAAATAATTTTTATACATCGTGCGTTGAGAATATGTTTGATCGAAGGCCATTACCTTTTCATTTCTGCCATTGCGGCTCTTAAAGCATTTAGCCATTCGAAGCCCAAAACACTCCGCCAGCCGATGCGTCAGTCTTTAGTCGCTTGCTCGTAACTTTTCTTCTTCCATCGTTGTGGCTGGGAAATCCATTTAGCATCCGATGTAAAATGTCTTCCGACTTCTGATTGAGAGTTTTCCCACCCTCAGGTGTCGTGTCCCTAACCTTTTCATTTCTGCCGTTGCGGCTCTTAAAGCATTTAGCCATCCGAAGTCCAAAACGCTCTGCCAGCCGATGCGTCAGTCTTTAGTTGCAGACCTGTAGTTTTTCTCTTCTGCCGTTACGACTAGGAAATTCATTCATCTTCTGATTTAAAAGTCTTCCGAATTTCTACTAAATCATTTTCCCGCCCACGTTTCGTTTGTCCATAGCTTATGTCTCTTTGGCCGTTGCGGCTGGGAAAGCCGTTTATCCTCCGATGTCAAAGCCTTTCAACTGCCGATTTAGAAATTTCCCGCCTAAGGCTTAATCAAAACTCTTTCCAGATCAAGAGATGGAACTGGCCATTTTCTTGTGGATTAGTTGTTTCAAGTGGTTAATTTTAATGTTTAAATCGCCATTCCAATGAATGATGCAAAGTAATTGATTGCAGGTAAAACCAAATGGACTGCTGGGGAAACCACGGGGTGAAGGCATAGCTTGATCAAATCGAAACCATCAGGGTCACAAGGAAGACAGAATGAAGGAAAAGAAAAAAACCAAAAGCAACAAAAATGCATATCTGAAAGGTCCAGTGGTTACTCAACTAATCATGAACATACGAAAAAATGGATGGATAGCGGAATATGAAGCGTCGAGAAACCGAAAGGTCATACGTCTGGAAGGCATCCCAAGTAGTCTGCAGTTATAGTTTAAATATTTGAAAGTAGAACTGAGACAAGGAAATTTTCCCTGGAAAAACTTGTAAACTATTTGCTTGTAAGAGGAACTACTTCGTTTTACAATCAGAAACTGCAACTTTTGCCTGCTGGAGAAAGAGAAATGTGGAATGTATCAATGTGATTAAATGAATAATGTTGAAGGGGAACTATTTCGTTTACAGCTGTGTTTCATTAACTGTGAGAGTATTTAACTTCCTGAATCTATGTTCTTGTTGAATGTTCTTCAGTATCTTTTTGTGATGTTTTCCATTGTGAGTAATAAATGTTGTTCATAAAACAATTGGCTATCTGGTTGTTCAAATATCTGTAATTGTTCATGTGTCTTGAAATAAGTATCAGCTATCTGTAACTCTTCATAATGCATGTACAAAATATATTGCTCACCAATGAATGATAATCCTGCTCCCTAGGGATAGTTTAGGTAGTTAGTTTTAATTTCTTGTTGTATGTGATTTAGATGCTTGTGAATGCTAAGACGAGAGGTAAGAACCTGCACATCACGTTGTGACTACTCCTTGCATCTTATCACCCTGCATGGTTAATTAGGCACTTGCATATCATACACTAAGTCAAAAAATACAAAATATACGGTGGACCGGGCCGCAACCGATAAAACCCTTTGTTTTTTTATTTGACCTACGGTAGCCGGACCGCAAACCAGACGGATTCCCCATACCAAACAGTCACGGGCTAGTTGGGAACGTTGACCGGGGAGAATCCCTTACTGTTGTTGCCTACAAATTTGTGGGCCTCAACACAGTCTTTATAACAAAAATGAAAAGAGAGCTCACTAACACCTAAGCTTTCAAAAAAGAAATCCTTTCACAATCACAACCAACAAACACGGAAGGAAATGGATAATCAACAAGCCTAGTCTAGATTTTGAATTCTTCAATCAAACCAATCTTTTACCATAGAATTTCAAACCATAAGAATTCATATTCTAACACACAAGCCTAATAGTGCAGGGCTAAAATAAAACAAACTCAATTTTTTACAAAAAAATGAGAAAAAAGTAGTTTTGGAACAAGGCCTACCTGGCACCGCGTTGGAGGGGTCTTGACAGAGTGGTTCTGGACAAGCACCACTTCTGGATAATGGGACTCAAGCGGTGGCACCATGTACTGCTAACAAAGTTCAGGCAGTGGCACCATTTGTTTCCAATAACACATGAACGGTTCCCTGAATAGATCCAAAACACAAAGGAGAATGAAAGATCAAGTTAGAAATTGATCAGATCAAGGAAAAAATTGATGGATTGACAGTAAAAAAGAGCATAAAAAGTCAAAATAATTCAGATCTGAACAGATATGAAAGTTTCAAACCAAAATTCACCGAGTCAGATGGTAGATATGACTGAAGAGAGTTGGAGATGGAGCCTGGATTCGGACAAGAGTTCAAGAACTGAGGAAGATTAGATCAACTAAGATTTGCACTGCTCCCCAGCGGAGTCGCCATATTTGTAATCAGGAATATTGTACCTTCTGCAGATAGAAGTTGTTCCTCTGGTATGAAAGGTTCAAATCCAGAACAAATGAGTGAACAATAAAGGATGAAGACCTTCCTTGAATGTCATAGACACTTGGAATGCTGCTTCGATAGTGAGCCTATGTACTTGCAAATAGATCAAACATGCAAACACATCAAAGCTACCAGAAAATCATCTACTTATCGATGTTAGTGACTAAGGAATCTAACAACATGTACATGTGAAATCAAAACAACAATAATGTGGGACAAAAATCAGCTTTGCATTAAATATGTATGGATAATCTTACAACCATTTCTTTAGTGTCGACAAGCATCTCCATGAGACAAACACTTCATCCCCATAAGCTCCAACTTTTCTCTCTATACTCTCCAATGAATTGGGCTAAGTGATCAATCCAATAGCATAACAATACCTCTATAGTTATCCCCCTCAAGTATGGACATGAGCTTGTATTTATAAGGCTCAATGGATAGGAATAGTTAAGAGAATTGTGGGTGAGGTGGCTCTAAGATCCTACCATGGGGGAGCTCAAGCTCAACTAACCCATAATGATAGGGATAAGGGAGGACATGAGGCTCATGATCTAGAAGCCTAAAGAAACTTCTCTTTTCCCATTTTACCCAGGGTACCACTTTTCTTCTATTATGACAAAGCTGTTTAGATGAGAAACTCTTATGGACCAAAGACCATAGGCGGTGGCACCACTTATGGAAAACAGGATACATGTGGTGCTAAGAAAGGTACCGCTCATGGGCCATAGGGAAAGTGTGGTGCTGAGCTTTTTCATGTAGAATTGACAAACATAGTAGGTTTCCACTCTATGTGCTAGGATTGAGGGAAAACATGGAAGTTAAGGTTCTTATCACATGATGGTGATAGGATTTGGGTATAACAGAAGAGAACCAAAGGTGGAAGGTAGTGAGATGCTCACTAGGATCTTCACCATACTTACCTTTGAAATTGGGAATGTCTGAAGGAATCTTGTTAGGGACAGCCAGCCATGACGGGTTATGAGACACAGGATCATTCATCAATCTTGACAAGTCAGGTAAGTTCAAAGTTGCAAGGAAAGGGAGCCTAGGTTGAGCTGGTCGATTCCATGCTTCCTGGTAGTTTTGATTCATGTAAGGTTGATTGCTATAAATATCATGGCCTTGGCCATAATAACCTCCTCCCATTTAACTCATATAGGGTTGCATGGAAGCATTATGATGTGGGGTTCCTTGATTATGAGGTGCTACAAATCCATAATTAGAAGAGTAAGAATGTTTTTGATACTCATACCCACACAGTTGATAGTTTTGTCCATAGTGCGGTCCATACGAATGGCCATGAGAATCTCCGTAAGGTGTTCCATGGGATGTACCATGAGAATGCCCATAGTTAGGGGTATGGGAAGCTCCATAAGCTGGAACATGAGACGATCTAGAAACAGGTACATGACCCACTAAAATGGAAAGATGTACTTGACTCTGAGATACTACTATGTGAGCAGTCACAGAATGAACACGATTACTAGAAACATTCTGACCTGAAAGACCACGTGAATTAGGGGGAGGATGAGTCGTTAAAAACACATTCAAAGGAACAGGGTTTGAAGATGAAGGGACATGTGAAGAAATGTAATTGGTGTTCCCAATGTTCACTCTTCTCGATTCTGGTATCCGCATAGGATTACTAACACTAGGTCTAGGATGAACATGTGAAGTTGCCTCCACCATAGGGATGGAGGGTGCAATGTGACTAGTGCCCCCAAATATCTTCGCATGGAAAGGGATGGGAGTGCCCCCAGGTGTAGTATTAGGACCAACTTATGACTCAGCACAATGTGCTAGATCAGGTGTAGGGATATTACACATGTCATATCTAACATGACTAGTTCTTATAGGTTCATGGTGAGTCTCATCGCCCGGAAACCAATACCAACGACCTGTGAATGAGGTATCATAACGAGATCGTGAAGGATTTTTGTGTAAAACATCATATTTTATAATAGTTTCTTCTTCCCCAACCTCGCAAGGTGGAGAAGACATATCTGGAATCTCATCCTCACGATCTCCCATGGTGTGTGAATCAAAGTGAGAAGTAGTCCACCGGGACTGTCTAGTTCTCTCTCCCAAAGGAAGAGGAGATGTGGAAGGCAGAATTCCTACTAAATGATGAGAATGACGAGGTGCCATGCCTAAATCCATAATGACTCAAAAAATAAAAATACTCGATCTAATTATGCAAACGCTAGGCAAACTAGTGTGCACAGACCATACACCTATAAAATGTAAATCCAAATTGCAACCAAACAAGGGTAGGATATGTGAGCTCCTGAATGAAGTAGGTATGTCTCACCCAGGAGAGGCTTGAGACTCCCATACACAACAAGTGGAGGTTCATAACAAATTATAGTGGCCCTCAGCTTCAACACATATAGCGACTGTGTTGTCTAACCCCTACCGGGCCATGACACCTATAGAATAACCTCTACAAATACCCCCTCGATAACCTAGGTAAGGCAACCAAGGTCACCTCGATATAATCAATGCTCAAGTGAACAGTTACAGGTGGGATTAACTGTATGGGTAGGTGTTGCAGCTGCAACTGTTTTCCCCCAATTTTTTCAATTTTGGACCCCCCCCCCATGATTTCAAATTCTGCTTTGAATCATTTGAATCCGTGAACTTTTTTTTGGAAATGCTTTAATGTCAGATTATTTTGAGGATAACTCTCTTCCTGTTTTTATTGTTTATGTTTGAAACTACTATGGATCGCAGAGTTTAGAGTCTAATTGCTGTCTTCTGAACTACAGAGGGCTTGCTTCTCATGCTAGCCTCTGTTTCGGAGGTCATTCAAATAGCTTGTCGAAACTTTGTTTCCTTAAGATATTATCGGAGATTGTCATTTGTTTATCTTCCACTATTACGGCTCCCAAAGCAACTAGGTACCCACCATGTAAGTGCTCCGGCCACCTATGCTTTATCAGATCTTCATCGCCTTGTGTTGGATTGGAGGTTGTATCCTTTCTTCTTCTGCCCTTGTGGCTATGTAACACATTTATCTTCCAACGCCAATGTTTTTCCAATTGCCGACTGAAAGCTTGTCCACCTAAATTTTAGGTCAAAGCCCTTCGGATTCTGATAGGCTTAACGTTCTCATGGTGCCCGTCGCCTGTTAGGACCCTGCTTATGCAACTGTAAATGAGACTACCCACCCGATGTTTTTAGTATTTTAAGTTGCCGACAAGTGTTGATCTACTCGTCGCTTTTGTAAGTTTTAATCCCTCGCATGGGTAATAGTGGTTCTGGTGCTTGTTACGATTTTCATGACAGTATAGAGCCTTTTTATGACCAATAGTTTTTTTTGTTGATGCATTTTGTTTTCTATTGAAAATGTGGTCCCGATTAATGATACATGTCATTTAATTATAGGTGGACTCAAGAAACTGTTCGGACTACCGCGACGCATAGGGAGCTGGGCAATATTAGCAAAGGTCAAACCAAAACCGGCAGATCCCAAGGAGAGAAAGAAAAAGAGAAGGAAGAATCAATGGCGACAAAAGCACAAACCTAGAAAGATCTGTCAGTTAGTAAGCAGATCATGAGTACGCACAGAAAAGATAAAATGGGAATATTAAACCTTTTGGGGAACCGAAAGGTCACATGTTTGGGGGGCAGCCCAAGCAGTTAGCTCATTTAGTTTAAATATAGGGAAGTTAAAATGGATAGGGACTTTTTTCCCATGGACAAACTTGTGAACTATTGTTTGTAAGAGGAACTATTTCGTTTTACAATGAGAAATTGCAAATTTTGCCTGCTGGAGAAGGTGTTATGTGGAATGTTTCAATGTGATTAAATGAACAATGTTGAAGGGGAACTATTTCATTTTTTACTGTGTTTCATTAACTATGAGAGAGTTATAACCTTCTGGACTTATGTTCTTTGCCTGAATGTTCTCTAGTATATTCTGTGATTTTTTCCACTATGAGTAATGGGATTTTTTAACTGTTGATGAGCTATCTTATCATGTATACTTTTATTCATGTTTATATGTTTTGGTTATAATAACAGCTATCTGTGACTCACCATAACACGTGAACAATATTGCATTATTCATGAATTAATATCTAGCTCTCTAGAGATAGCCTAGTTAGTACTCCTTTTCTTGCTGTGTATGTGATTTTGACGCCTGTGAGTTCTAAGACGAAAGGTAAGAACCTGTGCATCACTTTGTGACTACTTCATGCATCCTTTATCACCCTGCATGTTAATTGGGCATGTGCATATCATACTTTAAGTCAAAAATACAAAAATATATACAGTGGACTGAGTTGTAACTAGTAAATCCTTTAGTTTTGTTACTTGACCTACGGTAGCCGGACCGCAAACCGGACGGATTCCCTAGACCAAATAGTCATGGGATAGTTGGGAACGTTGACTGGGGAGAATCCCTTGCTGTTGCTGCCTGTGATTTTCCAGGCCTGAACAGTTTTTGACGCTAGAAGGAGGACCGCCAGTGCATGGTTGTCCGAGGAAACCCGTTTTCCCAAAACTATTCCACCGGTAACAGTTCAGAAGCCAGTGTGTTTCCTAATCCAATTCTAGAAGAAGAGGGTAGAGAACATTTGTATTCTATCGACAATGAAGTCGTTAATAATCTGAGAAGACACACTAGGGCATATATGAAGAAGATTGGAGGATTTCCTATCATCCCTGAATTTCCCAGAAGAGAATATAAAAGGAAATATCATCCTATATTGGAAGACTCAGTGCAAGTTGGGGATTGGGAAGAACTTGTAGAAACATCCTTACAAGAAGTTGTACTGCCTTTGAATCAAGAAGGCCCGAATACTGCTCACAGTTCTCCTGTTCATACTCCTATTCGATAACCCCCTCACTCCCCACCCAAACTCATGGTAGGCGTAAACGCAAATCAACCACCCAACCCACCGAACCCACCACCTGCCTAGAAAGCCAGATCACCTTTAAACCTAGCACCTCCGTTGCATGATTTACCCCAATATTTTGAAAATATGCTGCCCAAATTCGACCCAAATGAGAAGATACTAGTAGACGACCACCTGCAAAGTTTCTATTTGGCAATAGAAGGGTTAAGGGCTGGGGAGCATGAGGATGTAGTTTGCATACTTTTCCCGCACACCCTTAAAGGAACTGCAGCATCATGGTACTTTGGTTTGCCTGCAAAATCTATCCCTGATTGGGATACCTTCGAGAGGATTTTAAGAAGTAAGTATGCGGCCCAAAAGACTCATGTGGCCCTCATGAAAGGACTATGTGCCTTAAATAAAGAGAGGAAGGAGAAGGTGCACAGCTTCACCCAAAGATTTGCAGCGTACCTCAAGAATTTCTCTGAAGCTGACAGACCTTCGGACAAAGTCCTAATTGAATATTATACCTCAGCTTTAGGACCTGAGTTGGCCATGTTCACCAAAATAAAGGCCAAGCCCACTTTAGCAGAGACCTATGAGGAGGCGGAAAAAGTAGAGGCTGAAAGGGAAAGTATTGAATATTATCACGAACGATCAGGAAAGAAAAATGTGGGAAGGAAAGCCTTGTTGTTTACTAAGCCTAAGGAAGAGCAATCACCAGATTTTGAAAGTATGGAAAAAATGATGTAGAAGCTTTCCAACATAATCATAGACTTGGAAAAGGAAAAGGAAGCCCAAAAGTTCTACAAGCCCTATTACAAGAGACAGGAGGACAACAATCAATCCCAACCCCCTTTGCACAATTTGACATCTATGAATTTAACAGGGGTAGGAATGGACAATTTTTGCACTTTCCACCAACAACCTCACTCTGAAAAGAATTGTCCTCAATGGATAAACTCGATGATGTTAGTGATGAATCAGCTATTGGACTCTAAATTAATAGAAGATGGAGATGAAGAAAGAAAAGACAGTAATACGTCAATGAAAGAACAAGAGGATGAGACCATGGTTCTATGGAACTCTGTCTCATTATTCGATGCCAAGGAAGAAAGGAATTGGGAATACGAGGACTTCATGGAAACGAATGTAACAACAAGGAGCCAAGGGTTGGTGAAAGAAGGCTGTCTCATGCTCCCAAATATTAAAAGGCTTCAGAAAATGTTAAGAAATTTCAAAATAATTCCTCAGCTAATAAAATCCCCGAATTCACCATCACCAGTCAAGATCCTAGACAAAAGGATACCTTTTCCAAGCCCAATGAAGAAAAAATGAAGGTTGATAAATCACATCCCACCGAACCTCAGATGGATTATGACATTGTGGAAGATATAAAGAAGGTAAGGGCGAATATCTCATTATTTGAAATGTGTAAGGTGCCGCAGCAGAAAGAAAAAATTTTGAAAGCACTTGAAGCATCAGAGGAGAGGTTACCCATTGACAATCAACCCAAAGAAGAAGAAGAAATCAGGGAAGCAAGCATTGGGGGTAAGTCTAAGAACAAGAATCCACCTTTCCTTCTCACGTTTGAAATCTTTAATCACAACATACATAATTTCTTGGTAGACTCAGGGGCATCGGTTAATGTCATGCCAATATCAGTCTGCAAAAGGATAAATGGGCATCCTAAGCCATCCACTTGGAGGGTTGTTCAGTTGGATAGGACAAATGTGAAGGTAATTGGGGAAATGGAGGATGTCCTAGTTCACTTGTCTTCAAATGATAAGGTGTGTCAATTTATTGATATCATGGTGGCTGACATACCAGACGCTTATGGGCTTGTTCTGATCAGAGACTGGTTGACAAAGCTAAATGGATATTTTGCCTCGGACTGGTCACATCTGTGGCTCCCGTATAAAGGAAGCCCGAATCAAATCAAAATTTTGAGGGAGCCCCATATGAAATACAACGTTACTCAACTTGAGGAAAAAAATGAACCAGTGGATTCTATGTTGGGAAATTATTTTATTGAGTTAGAACCAGGAAATTACCAAGCAGAAGAAGCCAGTGATACATCCGACGCTCAGCCTGATCTCCTTTGGTTTTCACAGGCTGATGAAATTGACTGTAAAATATTAAACTTAGCAATAGGAGTAGAGTCTCGTACAGTAGTTAGCAATTTCTGGACACTTTTTTTTTACGGATCTAAAATGTTAGAAGGGTCTGGGGCCGGTTGTGTCCTGATAGACCCCAAGAAGAACAAACATTTTCTTTCATGTAGGTTAGAGTTTGAATGTACAAATAACACAACTAAATATGAAGCGCTGGTCCAAGGTTTAAGGAAAGCCATCAAATTAAAGGTAAATAATCTAAAAGTTTTTGGAGATTCCAAAATAATTGTAAAACAGATTCGGAATCAGATACATTGTATTTCTCCTCACTTAAAAGCTTATCAAAATGAGGTATGGGATTTTCTCAAATGTTTTAACGCATTTAATATTATATCAATTCCAAGACTTAAGAATGCAGCTGCTGACCTGTTGGCCACAACAACTGCTAGGCTTGTGCCTACTAATAATTGGTGGTCTGTTGAATTTCTTTTCAGGCCCTCGGTTCCATACATGATTACCAACCTACGAGTGTTCGACGATGATCAACAAATTATAGAATGCTTAACGAATGATGAAGTATTTAAAGGGGCGATTATTGATGATGAAGAACATCAGGCCGAGCTGAAATTTGATAATTTCATCCCTAAAGGAGTTAGAACCTTAGAGCGGATGTTTGATTTAAATGAAAATTTTAGAAGACCAGCAAACGTGAAGACTCACAGCTCATCCCTACAATTCAAATTGATAAATTTAGGGACTGAGACAAAGCCCAAATATGTGAATCTTGGAAAATGTTGTACACCAGTAGAAAGAGATAAGTTTATCAGTATTTGTAATCAATATAAAGATATTTTTGCCTAGACATACGAATATCTGAAGACATATGACACCAGTATCATCCAGCATGTCATCCCCATCAAATCTGGAGTCAAAACTTATCAACAACCTTTAAGGAAAATGCACCCAAAGTTGGAGCCTCTAATCCAAAGTGAAGTTAAGAAATTATTGGATACTAGAATCATTTTTAAGGTTAGACACTCTGAATGGGTCTCAAATCTGGTACCAGTAAGAAAAAAATCTGGAGAAATCAGGCTATGCATGTATTTGAGAAATTTAAATCGCGCTTCAGATAAAGACAATTATCCTGTTCCACCCATGGAGCAACTACTACAAATGGTCTCAGGTTATGAACTATTTTCTTTATTAGATGGATTCTCGGGCTACAATCAAGTATTAGTAGCTGAAGAAGACAGATTGAAGACAACATTCAGGACCAGGTGGGGAATCTTCGCTTACCGAAGAATGCCCTTTGGTCTTATAAACGCTGGCGCTACATTCCAGAGGGCTATGGACATAGATTTCCACGGTTTGATTGGCCGTAGTACTATATTATACCTCGATGATATTATGATATTATCAAAGAGGAGAGAAGAACACACGTTTCATCTAAAGCAGATTTTTGAACGCTGCCGGATATATGGTATCTCACTCAATCCCAAGAAGTGTGTATTCGTTGTTACGGAGGGTAAGTTGCTGGGTCATGTAGTTTCAAAGAAGGTAATCTCTATAGACCTAGAAAGGATCAAGGCCATTAAACAGGTCCCCTTTCCCCACAATAAAAAGGGGATGCAATCATTTATGGGAACAATAAACTTCGTGCGAAGATTTGTGCCAGACTTCGCTCAAATTGTCAAACCTCTGCAGCAAATGGTGAAGCAAAGTGTATAATTCAAGTGGACTGAGGTTGAAAAGAACGCATTCAACAAGATTAAAACTACTGTTGCGCACGCACCCTCCCTAAAATTCCTGGATTGTGATGAATATTTTATTCTGTACACGTTCGCATCTGATGATTCGCTAGCAGCTATGCTTACTCAGAAGCAAGATGGGGGAGATGAGTGCCCCATATCATTTATGAGCACAAGTCTACAAGGGGCCGAATTGAATTACCTAGATATAGATAAAAAATCTTACGCAGTGTTCAAAGCGGTGAAACAATTCAGGCCCTACATATTAAAAAACCAGACTAAAGTAATCGTCCCACACCTAGCTGTAAGGTCTCTTTTTGTACAAAAGGAGTTAGGAGAAAGAAGGGGTAATTGGGTAACAAATATTCAAAAGTATGACCTCGAGTTCAAGCCAACTTCTATAGTTAAAGGGCAAGGGTTGTGCAAATTAATGACTGAAAATGGAAACAATGAAGAACATGCCTGGGAAGACGAGGCTGAATTACATCTGATGGATGTATGTCCTCTATTCACATCCCCTGAATCTTGGTATCGAGATCTTGTGCATTACCTTCAGACAGGATCGTTGCTAGAACAATGGAATTCTAAGCAAAGAAGAGCATTGTGTCTTAAATCAGCCTCCTATCAAATTATTGAAGGAATATTATTCAGAAAAAATTACGACAGAGTTCTTCTTAGATGCTTAGAAAAAGAGGATGCGAAGAAGGTAATGACAGATTTGCATGACGGGCCTGCTAGGGGACATTTTTCAGGAGATACTAAAGCTCACAAAATTCTTAGAGCCTGATACTATTGGCCCACGCTTTCAAAGATGCACACACCCATTTTAGGAAGTGCGACATTTGTCAAAGGTGTAGTGGAAGACAATCTAAAGCAGTTGGACCACTGAAGCCTGTGATGATCACAGAGCCATTCGAGCAATGGGGGTTGGATATTACTGGGGAGATAAAGCTGAACTCTTCCCTACAACACAAGTACATTCTGACTGCAACCGATTACTTCACTCGCTGGGTCGAAGCCATCCCGCTGTGCAAAATAAATGAGGACGCGGTCATAAACTTCCTGCAAGACCATATTATGACTAGGTTTGGGGTTCCAATTTCTTTAGTCTTTGATAATGCTACTTACTTTTCATCAATTAAGTTAATTTATTTTGCTCATGAGAAAGGAATAAAATTGCATTACTCTACCAATTACTATCCACAGGGAAATGGTTTGGCTGAATCTACTAACAAAAACCTGATTAGAATTTTAAAGAAGACTGTGATAGAAAACCAGAGGAGTTGGCACTCAGCGCTACCTAACGCCCTTTGGGCTGATAGAGTCACCCCCAAGTCTTCGATAGGAGTGTCTCCATATACCCTTGTGTATGGTAAAGAGGCCATTCTTCCCCCTAATATCATGCTACCCTCTTCCATAATAGCTCAAGAATCTAGGGGATTGGATAATGAAGTCTTACAAATGAGGATATATAATCTCCTGAAGGAAGAAGAGTCTTGATCTAAAGCCAGAGATCGCTTTAAGCAACAAAAGGAGGTAATAAAAAGATGGTTTGATAAACACAAGGTAGGAACAAAAGACTTTGAAGTAGGAGATTTGGTTCTCAAGTGGGACCACCCCCATGATGAAAAAGGAAAACGCACGAAATTCCAGCAGTTGTGGGTAGGTCCTTTCCAGATTGCGGCAAAGCTTGGCCCCTCAACTTATAGGTTGCAATATTTACAAGGGTGGAAAGAGAACTTGCCAGTAATTGGCTTAGTTCTCAAACCTTATTTTTCCTGAGTTTTGTTTGTATTCTTCTATCTTGTATATAAATAATCTAGCTTGGTCGTCTTTTGAGTCATGAAGTTTAGTCTTGTTTTAGTTTAAATTCTACTGATTTCAATAAAGGAGGCAAACCCGCGGTTGCATGGGGAGCATCAGATTTTTGGACTGACTAAACTTCTTGGGTATAAGACTATGTATTGCTGTTTACCTAAAAGAACTTCTTCCATTTTAGTAGTTTTCTTGAATAGATATGTACGCATTGAAGTCCTACTCAATCCTTGTGAAATAAGCTAGAATCAAAGGGTCTGGAGTACTATTTTGAGGCTCCATCCATGTCACATTTAAAATTTCCTAGGGAGTGACAGCAAAGGGCCCATGAAAAGAAGCAAGGTAAACAGTATATTAGATATAAATAATCCCATGCCAAGGAATGAATGCCAAAAGGCAGATAAGAGTCGAAAACTCCTATCAAAGCATTATATAACCATATAAGTACTAAATCACCGAAAGTTCCTCTCCGTCCGTGAGATGAAATGTGAATAGACCTCTCACACAAAAGGACACTTGGGATAGAGGAGCCTGAATTAAAATTCAGAAAGAAAGGCATGAAGGAGGACTCAAATAAAAAGGACAAAAGTCCAAAAGCACGAAAAGTGCTAGAATGGCATGGGAATGAGGAACAAATGAATATTTCTGTGTACCATATGCTACAATCCTGTGGTGTCCAAGCTGCTAGCTACCTAAAAGATAGAGGTAACAATGAAATTCATCTTTCAGCCTCAAAATATTTATCTTGACTTACAAAATCCTAGTTCCCACTCTCCCAAATCGGACTATCATTAATGATTTAAGGTACATACATTTTCCATTTGAGAAATCCAGGTAGCTGTAAGAATTCAATAGGTTTGTTGATGTTAAACAGTTTGTCACTCAAGGAATAATTGTCCAGAGATCTAGGTTCACCAGGTAATCGCCAATTGTTGCAGCTGCAACTCTTTTCCCCCATTTTTTTCAATTTTAGACCCCCCCCCCTCATGATTTCAAATGCTGCTTTGAATTGTTTGAATCCGTGAACTTTTATTTTGGTCATGCTTTAATGTCGAATTATTTTGAGGATAACTCTCTGCCTATTTTTATTGTTTATGTTTGAAACTACTATGGATCGCAGAGTTTAGAGTGTGATTGTTGCCTTTTGAACTGTGGAATCCTGCTTCTCATGCTAGCCTCTATTTTGGAGGTCATTCAAACAGCTTGTCGAAACTTTGTTTCCTTAAGATATTATCAGAGGCTGTCATTTGTTTATCTTCCACCGTTGTGGCTCCCAAAGCAACTAGGTACCCGCCATGTAAGTGCTCCACCCATCGATGCTTTATCAGATCTTCATCGCCTTGTGTTGGATCAGAGGTTGTATCCTTTCTTCTTCTACCCTTGTGGCTATGTAACGCATTTATCTTCTGACGTCAATGTTTTTCCGATTGCTGACCAGAAGCTTGTCTGCCTAAATTTTAGGTCAAATCCCTTCCGATTCTGATAGGCTTAACGTTCTCATGGTGCCCAGCGCTTGTTAGGACCCTGCTTATGCGGCTGTAAATGAGACTACCCACCCAATGTTTTTAGTATTTTAAGCTACCGACAAGTGTTGATATACCCGTTGCTTTTGTAAGTTTTAAGCCCCCGTGTGGGTAATAGTGGTTATGGTGCTTGTTACAGTTTTCATGATAGTATAGAGCCTTTTTTATGACCAATCATTTTTTTTGTTGATGCAGTTTGTTTTCTATTGAAAATGTGGTCCCGATTAATGATACATGTCATTTAATTACAGGTGGACTCAAGAAACTGTTCGGACTACCGCGGCGCATAGGGAGTTGGGCAATATTAGAAAAGGTCAAACCAAAACCGGAAAATCCCAAGGAGAGCAAGCAAAAGAGAAGGCAGAATCAATGGCGACAAAAGCACAAACTTGGAAAGATCTGTTAGTTACTAAGCAGATCATGAGTATGCACAAAAAAGATAAAATGGGAATATTAAACGTTTTGGAGAACCGAAAGGTCACACATTTGGGGGGCAACCCAAGTGGTTAGCTGATTTAGTTTAAATATAGGGAAGTTAGAATGGACAGGGGCTTTTTTCTCATAGACAAACTTGTGAACTATTGTTTGTAAGAGGAACTATTTCGTTTTACAATGAGAAATTGCAAATTTTACCTGTTGGAGAAGGTGTTATGTGGAATGTTTCAATGTGATTAAATGAACAATGTTGAAGGGGAACTATTTAGTTTTTTATTGTGTTTCATTAACTGTGAGAGCGTTCTAACCTTCTGGACTTATGTTCTTTGCCTGAATGTTCTCTAGTATATTCTGTGATTTTTTCCACTATGAGTAATGGGATTTTTTAACTGTTGATGAGCTATCTTATCATGTATACTTTTATTCATGTTTATATGTTTTGGTTATAATAACAACTATCTGTGACTCACCATAACATGTGAACAATATTGCATTACTCATGAATTAATATCTATCTCTCTAGAGATAGCCTAGTTAGTACTCCTTTTCTTGCTATGTATGTGATTTTGACACCTGTGAGTTCTAAGACGAAAGGTAAGAACCTGTGCATCACTTTGTGACTACTCCATGCGTCCTGTATCACCCTGCATGTTAATTAGGAACGTGCATATCATACTTTAATTCAAAAATACAAATATATATACGGTGGACTGGGCCGTAACCGGTAAAGTCTTTAGTTTTGTTACTTGACCTATGGTAGCTGGACCGCAAACCAAACGGATTCCCTACACCAAACAGTCATGGGCTAGTTGGGATTGTTGACTGGGGAGAATCCCTTGCTGTTTCCTCCTACGATTTTCCAGGCCTCAACAGTAGGGTAGCAAAGCCTGAAACTCTTGAAATATCCCCCAGATATGAATACAATCTTGGAAATATCTCTAGTGCTACTCAGTTACAACCAGGGGTCGCCGCAATCATAACCACTCACACCACCTTGTGCTTAACTCCCTTGCAAGAGGAGGATCCTGGGAAATACTAATTATACAAAGGATTTCACACTCTCACCTGGACAGACACCTAATTGTTTTGTTTAGTGGTCTTGGATAATTCACTCACAATGAACTATTCTAAGACCCTAAAACCTAGTGTTTTTGGTGCACCCTAAAAAAGAAAAGAGTGTAATTCATTTTATTATGCACTAATTTAAATTGGCTTTATTACTCAAAGGGTAAATGGTCATGCAACTAATGATGTTATGACACAACAATAAGTAAAATGCACACCTAACAATCAATGCAAATGCACTGTGTCAAATGAAAAACAGGCTATGCTAGTACGTGAAGTGCAAAATTTTTCCTTCAAATGTATATGCAATCATTTCCTATATAAAAATCTGACTAATATTCACCAAGCAAACCTAATGCAATTACGATGCTAATGCAAAATGCAAACAATGCATAACAATGCAAAAAAGGAAAATGTTTTTTGTATTTTTGAATTAAATGAGATAAAAAGGAAAAAGTATGATTATAGAACCCTCAGACTCTGCAAGCACTCACCAATAGCAGCAAAGAAAAATACCAAGGTAAAAGAGATCTAATGCACTAATCCCAAAACAAAAAATAGAAAATGAAATGACAAAAACATTTTTCAAAAATCAAATAAAAAGAGTCTATGGTCAGAAACAGAAGGTAGATACAGACTCTAGAAGCATCAGAGAATACTTAGCAATCACCCAAACTAACCCATCAACACTTAATCTTCCCAAAAAGCAAAAAATTAGGGCATACGCTACTGTTCATAGTAAACCTGTGTACATACGCGACTATTCCAGGAAAACCCGCATGTACACGCAACTATGAAAGTGAAACCCGTGTACAGGAAGAAAAAGATAGAAAATAAGGTAAATGGACAAACTGAGAAAAAATTTACTTCTCTAAGATACTACTGGGTAATCATGCCCCCAAACCCGACACAGAAACATAAAAATTAGAGCAATAGAAGAACATTTAATGCCTAAAACCCACAAATAAAAACAACTAGGAACCTCCCCAGTATGGTCACCAATTCTATTATGGAGAAAACTTCCTATGGCTTGGGGTGTACCAAAATAGACAGATAAATACAACATCTAACACTAAAGGATCTCGAAACATACCTTATTCCAGACAATTGTAGTAGATCCCCGTTGAGCTTTTTCCAATCCCGCTTGCTTTAGCGATTTAATCTCAACAACAGTAAACAAGGAAAGCATGCTATATAATATAGTGTTAGGCATACTCTATAATATATAATCAATGATACATAAGAAATTAAACACATCCATAAATTCAATATTCATTTAAATGCATATCATTGGACAGGAAAAGATATTTCTATTAAATAAATTAGAGATTACATAAGTGACAACCCATATTAGCACATCTAGGAACTGGAGAAACTGAGTCCTCCACCCGGGCCTCCACCACCTCAATCCTCCATCTATCGATAGCAAGCTCACAAGCAAAGGAAATATTGGGAAGAACACAAAGTGCTCCAAGGGACAAAGGGATGCAAACTCAAGTATAAGCAAGCTATGGAAACAATGGACTATAGTTTTCTTGTTCTTCAATTCCTCTTCTTCAATGTATCCAAAGGGTTCCGTATATAGTGCTTCAATGGGGTAATGGAAGGTCAAATTAAAGAGATATTGAGGCATATGGAATGACAAGAGACAAGTGACTTGGATCCACATCAAGGAAAAATCCAAAAATATTTATCCTTTTGCACACATCCCGATGTAAGCGGGTTTAAGGGTAATATCCGCGTATATACACGAGAAAGGGATTAAAATTCATGTATAGCAAATAATGAATGTTTTAGGGATTATCTTGGAAACATCAAAGGTACAAAAATAGTCCATGGGGTCCAAAGATTCTACAGAGGGATAGGGAAGGCCATAAAAGTGTGATTAACCATGTGTGGTAAAATCAGCTGTAACAACTGATACACAGTCCCTCAGGCCATACCTTCATTTCTAGTGCTCTTCAGGGTGTGCATAGAAGAATAGAAAGCCCCTCTTGATCCTTTTTGTGAGGTTCCTCCCTTCACTAGGTTTATCAAGCCAATTTTAGGCCTCTTCCACTCCTAAGTCTTACATAACAAAACAAGGGTGCACATAACAGCAAAATATAAATGTTGGGTATCAAGAAAAATGTCTTGGAAACCAAAAATGGATTGGTAGATGGGGAAATCAATCCTGGAGAGACAATTAAATTTCACAAAATGTTTATGGGAATTGTAGGAGTAAAAAAAACCTCTATAAACCCCAAAATCGTGAATCTCTTCTCCCATTCATTGTGCAATACAAAAACGGGTTTCCCAGCATGGATAGATGAGGAAAACAATAGAAAAATGTGAAGGAAAACACCCATCTTGCTCCATCTGCATGAGGAAATGAAAAATGTGAATGAGGAGTGGAATGGGCATCCATTTCTCGATATTTACTTTCCCAATAAGAAAAAAACACAATTTTCCAAAATCATGGCCTGGACCAATACGAAATTGACTGGCATACTCTTCCATTCCCAATGCATTAACTGCCTCAACCAACTTCTGGAAGAAATAAATGATTGGTTGCATAAGACAAAATGGGTAGTTGAGAGTTTTATGGGTTCTCGCATTGACATTTGGATTTACACTATTGGCTCAAATGTTTTAATAATCCCCCCCCCCCTTCTCCTTTTGAAATCATGCCCCCATCTCTTTTTTGCATTGCATATCTAATTGTGGGTATTTTTATTAATTGGATATTTACATGATATCTCAATTTTTCATTGTTTCTGTCTAGAACGAAAACCATATGCATCAATTTTTAATTACCGATACATCAAATTCTAAATCAATGGTGGGGGCCTTAGCCTTGATCTCCTCACCATGATTAAATAATGATATTTACATCATGTAAAATTTTAATGCAATAGGGTCAAAATCAGGATATTACATCCCCTCCCCCTTACATTAGCACTATCCTCGATGCTCTTCAAAATTGAACAAAAGTGGATGTTCCACTCTCATGGAATCCTCCATCTCCCACGCAGCCTCATCGAGACCGTAGTGATTCCATTACACCTTTACCTGTCCAATGGCTTGGTTTCATATCACTGTTACCTTCTTGTATAGGATGCATAGTGGCTCGATTTGAAACTCTCCCTCGGGTTCCACCCGGATCACATCCCAGTTAATCACACGGTTAGGATCATGTACATATTTCTTAAGCAAAGATACATGAAACAATTATGATCTCTAGTGCCAGAGGATATTAAATTCTATATGCAACTCACCCTATTCTTTCAAGCACTTCAAATGCCCCACAATATCTAGGTTATAGCTTGACACAACTCCCAAGCTTCAAGGAACTCTTCCTTGGCCTCACTCTAAGGTAAACATGATCCCCAACATTGAACTCCCTATGAACTCTATGCTTATCTCTATAGCTGTTACGTCTATCTTGGGATTCTTTTAAGTTCTGCCTGATCTTTTCCACCTCTTTTTCCATTTCCTTAAGCAATTATGGACCAAGCACAATTCTATTCACTGGATTATCCCAAGTCACTGGTATCCTACACCTTCTTCCATATAAACCCTCATATGGACTCATTCCTAGTGATGCTTTCCTCCCATTGTTATATGCAAACTCTACCAAGTGTAAAAAATCCTCCCACTTGGATGCTTTGTCCATTACATACTTGTGAAGCATGTCTTCAAGCACCTAATTTACTCTCTTTGTTTTTCCATCGGTTTGAGGATGGTAGGTAGTGCTAATGTTCAGCTTTGTACCCAAATATGTAAAAAGAAATTTCTAAAATTTGGAAGTAAACTTGGTATCCATGTCAGAAATTATTGCCTTAGGCAATCCATGCAATCTAAAAATTTCCTTCATGAAAATATTTGCAATGGCATCGGATTTATATCTGGACTTGCTGGTATAAAATGTGATGCCTTTGTTAACTTTTCCACTACAACCATGATGGAACCATGTTGTCTCATATTCATTGGAAACACTGTAATAAAATACATGGAAATGACTTCCCATTTCCATCTTGGTATTGGAAAAATTTGTAATAAACTTTCACCTTCACCTACTGGCATTTCATGCACTTAGAAATATACTTAGCAGTGTCCTTTTTCATTCCTAGACAAAAATACTTCTTTCTGGTTGTAGCAATTATTTTCTGATATCCTGGGTGACTAGAATATAGAGCTTGATGGATTTCATCCATAACAATCCTCCTCAAGTCTTTCACATTTGGAATATAAATTCTATTTTTATAAGTAAGTAGTTTTTCTCCTTCCAATTGATATCCCTCGTACTTTATTTCAAGGTTTTGTTGCTTCAAATTCTCCTTTATCTACACGTACACTTCATCCTTAGCAGTATGGTTAATAATCTGCTACCTCAAATTTGGTTGGAAGGTACTAAGAGATGTCACATGCATTTCATGTACCTTCCTGTCGAGTGCATCAGCCACCTTGCTTTCTTTTCCTGTTATGTGTTCGATTTCAAAATCAAATTCACACAACAATCCCAACCATATAGCTTTCCTAGAATTTAAAGTTGTTTGATCAAACAAGTATTTCAAACCACAATGGTCTATCCTTAGCTCAAATTTGCTCCCCATTAAGTAATGTCTGTACATCTTTAGATCATGTACTATGGCTCCAAGTTCTAAATCATGAGTAGCATAGTTCTTCTCATGCTCCTTCAACTTTCTTGACTCATAGCATACCATGTGGTTGTCTTGCATAAGAACTCCTTTGATTCCTTGATTGCATGCATTGGTACACATCACAAATTATTTTTCTAGGTTTGCAACTTTCAAAATTGGTGCACTCGTAAGAATATTCTTCAACTGTTGAAATCTTTCCTCACATCTTGGTGTCCATTCAAACTTTATAACCTTCTTTTGCAAAGAAGTGATTGAATGTGTGACCTTCGAGAATCTTTCAATGAACCCCCTATAGTACCCGACAAGTCCCATAAAGGATCTCAAATCTGTCACATTTCTTTGAGTTGGCCAATTCATAATGGCCTCAATATTCTTAGGGTCCACAGATATTCCTTCATTTGAGATAATGTGACCCAAATAATGAATTTTATCTTTATAAAAGTTACATTTGCTCAACTTTTCATACAACTTATTCTCCCTTAGCAATTGCAATTCCAATCTCAAATGTTTTTCATGCTCTTCTTCATTCTTAGAATAAATAAGAATGTCATCTAGGAATAGAAGAACAAACTTGTCCAGATAATTGCTAAAAACACTATTCATGAGACTCATGAATGTATATGGTGCATTTGTGAGACCAAATAGTACCACCACAACATCATAGTGTCCATACCTTGTTCTAAATGTTTTCTTATGAATATCTTCCTCTTTGATTCTTACATGATGGTAACCAAACCTCAAGTAAATTTTTGAAAATACCTTTGCTCTACTCATTTGATAAAAAAGGTCATCAATTCAAGGTAATGGGTAGTTATTCTTCACAGTAACCTTTTTTCAAATGCATGTAGTCAATACATAACCTGAGTGTCCCATATTTATTTTTCACAAATACAACTGGTTCTCCCCATGGGGATACACTCGACCAGATAGATTTATTTTCCAACAACTCTTGTAACTGCATTTTCAGCTCTAACAATTCTAGTGTTCTCATCCTATAGGGTGTCTTAGACATTGGTGTGGCTCCTGAAACAAGGTCAATTGTAAAATCAGTGTCTCTATTTGGAGGAAGTCAAGTAATCTTATCTGGAAAAATATCCCTGAATTCTTGCAATACAAGATATTCTTCCAAGTTAGGAGTTTCATTTTTTGTTGTCTCCAAAACATGGTCTGCATACAATCGACAACCTTTCCTACAGAAATTCTTCAACTGCATTGCTGAAACCAAGCTAATAGAAATCACCTTTGGAATTCCTCTTATAACCCTTGGGTTTCCTTCTTCATCCATGCATTCAAATGTCTTTTTGTAGCATTCAATTTTAAATTTTTGTGCTTCTAACTAGTTCATTCCAATGAGAATATCATAGGAACCAAGTGGAAGAATATTAAGGTTTGCATAAGTGAATAGCCCATCCATATCTAATGGAAATTTCTCTACAGTTTCACTAACTTTTCTCTTGGTTCTAGTGGCTAGTTGAACTAACCATGATTCTCTATGCTTTAATTTCTTAAAAGTGTTGATGTATTTGTAACTTCGGAATGTATTCATCTATGTATCTTATGTATTATAACCCGATGTTTATTCTGGGATGTATCTATAATGTAATTGAGTCATACTGTCATGTCCCAATGTTCCGATTGGGAGGATAAATTATGTAAACAAGTCATGTCAAGTCATAGTGGGTAACCCTCTGATTGTCTAAGGGTTAAAGTCCTCGCAGTTCCAGGGCACTAGGGTTATTAGAATCTCCTAGTAGAGGTCAGCCCTGGTAGGGTTTTAGTCATGTCGGGATTAGTATAAATAGAGAACTGGAGTCTCTATTTGTCATACAAGTCATCCACACTCAAGTGTAGCACATAGTTGAGGAAGGAGAAGACACTGGGGCTAGACAAGAAGAAGATTACTGCTGTTGGGAGATCACTTACTGTTNTTTTGTGTTGATTCTATCTCTTAGGAAGTTGTGGGGTTTTCTCCTTTATGGTTTCCCCGGGGAAAAACACTGTGTTCATTATCTCTTGTGTTTAATTGCTGTACTTGTTATTCTCTCAGTTAAAGATCCTAATAATGCTATCTTCATGTTGAAAAACTAACATGGTATAAGAGCTAACCTAAGAAGAAGACACTGTGCAGTTGTGGGAACTAGGGCTTCCTAGTTTGTGGATATTCCTCCATATATTTTCAGCAAAAGTAAGGTGGAATAAGTCTCCTCCTTAGGGCGCATCTTTTTGTCGAAGCAGAATCCAATTCTGAGGTTTTTCAGTTTTAGACCTGTCACTGCTACAGGAAATTAGGGATTTTCATAGAAGAGGAATTTTTCAGTGAGCCCAGGCCTGGATTGATCTCCTCCCCAAAATAAAATTTAGGGACAAATTTCAAAGAATTTGGTTGGACAGAACTCCAGAAAAGCAAAACCCTATATTGCTCATGAACCAGCTCTGCAAGATTTCAGCTCAAGTTTCAGATCCGACATATTGAACCTGGTAAGATCTAAAATCTTTTGTATTTCCATTTGAGTTTCTCAGTTAAGATGTCTCATCATACCAATCTTGATGAAAATCTTGAGGGAGATGATAACTTTTGAGCCTAGAAGTATAGGATCTCCCTAGTCCTGGAAGAGAATGAATTAGACTCCTACATCCATGAGGAGGTTCCAGTTCTAGAGGGAGATGAGGAAAAATCCTTACATAAGAATAAGATGGTTATGGAAAAGAGGATCATTGCTTATTCTATCAAGGATCACCTTATCCCATAGGTGTCTTCTCTCAAGACACCTAAAGCTATGTTTGATGCCCTAACCAAGTTGTTTGAAGGGAAGAACATAAATCAGAAGATGACTCTGAGGAATCGACTGAAGAATGTGAAGATTCAGAATGCAGAGACTATCCAGTCCTACTTCACAAGGGTTTCCCAGATCAAGGAACAATTAGAAGTTGTCGATGAAGAAGTGTAAAATGCAAAGATTGTGATGACTACTTTAAATGGCCTACCTAGGTCATGGGATTCTTTCATCCAAGGAATCTGTGCAAGAAAAAAGTTAGTCAAGTTCAGCAGACTATGGGAAGAATTCTCTCAAGAATAAGCTTGGATAGTAGCCCGAGAAGAGAAGATGGGAAGTGAATATCAAGACCTCATAGTTCACTCCAAGAAGGGAAGAAGAAATCCTCATTACTCCAAAGGTAAGAAGTCTCATTCTAAGGATAACAATAAAAAGGATATATCTAGATTGAGATGTTATACATGTGATGAAAAGGGACACTTTGCAAAAGACTGTCCTAAGAGAAAGAACCACTCTCATAAGAATAAGGGGAACAAAAGAAGACATCATGCTCATGCTGCAGAGGATGATGAACCATCCAGGAAGAGATCCTGATATGAAAGTGAAGATTCTTCAAGCAAGGATAAATATGTTTTGATTTCTGCTCTCACAGGTAACATTACTCATGGAAGTGATGATTGGCTTATAGACAGTGGGGCTTCCAAACATATGAATGGATTCAAGGAATCCTTTGTAAGATTATCAGAACATGAATCACCTCACAAGGTGAAACTAGGAGATGACTACCAATATCCAATGAAAGATAGTGGGGAATCTTCATATAAACTAGACTCTGGTAAGTCTCTGACAATGAAGGAAGTATTGTTTGTACCAGGACTCAAGAAGAACCTTCTCTCCATATCAGCATTGGATGCAAAAGGAATGCGGGTTGCATTCATAGATGTTCAAGTCATTATGTGGCCTAGAGGAAAGACTATCGATGATGTGGTAGTAATTGGAGAATAAGAAGGAGGATTGTACAAATTGAAGGGCCATCCAGAACAAGCAATGGTCCATGATATAGTAGATCCAAGTGAACTTTGGCATAGAAGGCTTGCACATGTGCATTACAGAGCACTACCTATTGCAAGCAAAGCTGTTGAACCTCTTCCATAAATCCAAGCAAAACATGATGGGGTCTGCAAAGGATGTGTGAAGGAAAAGAACACAAAGAAGACATTTCCAAGTAGTGAAAGCAAAGAAAAAGGAATCTTGGAAATCATCCACTCCGATGTATGCGGTCCTATGTCATCAAGCTCACTAAGTGGGTATGCATATTATGTTTCTTTTATTGATGATTTTTCTAGGAAGACATGGGTTTACTTCATGAAGAACAAAGATGAAGTATTCAACAAATTCAAGGAATTCAAGGCCTTGATCGAGAACCATACTAAAAAGAAGATCAAGACTTTTTGATCAGACAATGGTAGAGAATTCACTTCAAATGAATTCAAGAGGCTATGCAAAGACTCGAGGATTAAGAGGGAGTTGTCCACTCCTTATAATCCACAACAGAATGGGGTTGCGGAAAGGAAGAATAGAACTATCATGGAAGCTGCAAGAGAAATGCTTCATGATCAAGATCTTCCTATGCATCTTTGGGTTGAAGCTTCCAGAACAATGGTGTATGTACATAACCATACTCCACATAGAGTACTCAAGAACAAGACTCCTGAATAAGTCTTCTTTGGAAAGAAACTAGAAGTCATCCATCTCAGAATATTCAGCTGTCCTGTGTACATACACATCCCAAAGGAGAAAAGGACAAAATTAGATCCTTCAGGAAAGAAGGGTATATTCGTGGGATACTCTGAAAGCTCGAAGGCCTACAGAATCTATTTCCCAGGATACAAGAAGATTGACATCAACAGGGATGTGACATTTGATGAAGACACAGCTTACAACAAATCCAGAAAGATACCTATTGAAGAACCTGAAGAAGTAGAAGAAAAAGCACCCAGAATTCATGATACAACCATGAATGAAGAAGCTCAAGAAGAAGATCGAGAATTTGAAGAACCACAAATACCTATAGATCCACCTCTGGAGAAGAATCCTCATAAGAGGAAACTTTCTTGGGTACGAGAACTTATCCAAGGTGCGGAAAGATATGGGGTTCCAAAAGAGAATCACAAAGAAAGAAAGAGGACTGGATCCTGCTACGGGTATGTAGCTTTACTATGTGATTTCATTGATAAAGAACCTTCTAGCTACGAAGAAGTGGCAGAAAAAAAAGAATGGAAAGATGCTATGAT
Source organism: Pseudotsuga menziesii (assembly GCA_001517045.1). Taxonomy (NCBI): domain Eukaryota; kingdom Viridiplantae; phylum Streptophyta; class Pinopsida; order Pinales; family Pinaceae; genus Pseudotsuga; species Pseudotsuga menziesii. Next base: position 366,201 of record LPNX011179823.1, read on the forward strand.
CAAATAATATCAATCGATCATGAAGAATAATGTTTTGGATGTTGTCCCAAGACCAGAAGGGGAGTCATTTGTAACTTCCAAATGGATCTATAAGATCAAGCATGCTGTAGATGGTAGCATTGAAAAGTATAAATCAAGATTTGTGGCTCGGGGTTTCTCTCAGAAAGAAGGAATAGACTATGAAGAAACCTTTGCACTTGTATCCAGATACACTTCCATCAAATTAGTACTTTCTCTGGCTACAGTGATGAAATGGAAGATACACCAGATGGATGTCAAGACTGCTTTCTTGAATGGTGTAGTGGAAGAGGAAGTGTATGTATAATAGCCACTCAGTTTTGAGACACACGACAGAGAGTCTCATGTATGCAGATTGAAGAAAGCCTTGTATGGTTTGAAACAGGCACCCAGGACTTGGTACAGTAGAATTGACAGCTTTCTATCCATTTTGGGCTTTACCAAGAGTAAAGCAGATTCCAACCTTTACTACAAGGTTGAATATGGCAACCCAGTGATGCTTCTACTATATGTAGATGATCTATTTGTGACAGGTGCAGATGGGTTGATTGTTGATACGAAGAGAAAGATTGCTACTAAGTTCAAGATGAAGGACTTGGGTATGATGCATTACTTTCTAGGTATGGAGGTGTGGCAGAGTATGGATGGAATCTTCCTTGGACAAGGGAAATATGCAGTAGAGATCCTGAAGAGGTTTGGGATGATGGACTGGAAGACTATGGCCACACCTATGGCATCAAACCTAAAGCTATTGAGTGATGCTTCATCAGAGACGGTTGATGCTACGATGTATTGTCAGATGATTGGGTCATTGATGTACCTAATGAACACGAGACCAGACATTTTCTTTGCTGTGAACACCTTGAGCCATTTCTTGACAGATCCAAGAAATGTTCACTTGATTGTTGCAAAGCATATTTTGAGGTACCTGAAGGATATAGTTGATTATGGGCTCAAGTACAATGTGAATCAAAATATAAACCTGAAGGGTTATGTTGATTCAAATTGGATAGTAAGTGCCATCGATAGGAAGAGCACTTCAGGATGTTGCTTCAGATTGGGTATGAAGTGCCATCAATAGGAAGAGCACTTCAGGATGTTGCTTCAGCATGGGATCAGGTGTGATCTCTTGGTTTAGCAGGAAGCAATCCTGTGTGGCACTGAGTACAACTGAAGCAGAGTATGTTGTAGCTTGTTCAGCTAGTTTAGAGGCAATATGGCTGTGGAAGCTACTATCTAATTTATTTGATCTCCAGTTGGATGCTAGACAACTAGAGTTGTGTGAAGTTGTCAAAGAATCTAGTGTTCCATGACAAGTCGAAGCATATTGAGATCAAGTATCACTATATCAGGGATATGGTGTAGAAGGGAGCAGTGAAGCTCCATTATGTTGCGACAGAGGAACAGATAGTTGATGTATTAAGAAAGCCATTGGCTAGAGTGAAGTTCAAGTACTCTAGGGAGAAGCTTGGTGTTCTCTAGGTCGAGATTTCTTCCAAGGGAAAGTGATGAGTCCCATAGCCATTCTGACATGGTGAGAGGATTGGTTCCTTCCACGGTCAGATGTAAGGGCTGAGCCATTCTGTCATGGTGAAAGGATTGGTTCCTTCCATGACAAATATGAGTGCTGAGATCCATAGCCATTCTGATGAGCAGGTCAGATATAAGGGCTAAGCCATTCTATCATGGTGAGAGGATTGGTTCCTTCCATGATAGATATGAGTGCTAATACATTCTGATATGAATTTAGGATTGGTTCCTACATGATCAAATATAAGGGCTATTTCCATTCTTGGAATGGATCTGCCTGGTGAGGTACCAGGAAAACTTAGTTTTAGGACTGAGGGCTGTTCTGATATGATCGTGAGATGTGTTCTCACATGATCAGATATGAATGCATGGCCATTCTGATGTGATAGAGGGATGTGTTCCCACTTGATCATATGTAAGGGATGAAGCCATTCTGTCATGGCTAAAGGATTAGGTTCCTCCCATGTAAGATATGAGTGCTAAGCCATTCTGACTTAGTGTCAGATATAAGGGCTACCACCATTCTTTGAATGGAGCTACCTAGTGAGGTACCAGGGATCCTTAGTCTAGGACTAAGAGCCATTCTGATGTGACTGAGGGATGTGTTCCCACACGATTAGATGTAAGTGCAGTGTCCTTTCCACAGATGATAGTAGTTTGGGTTCCTATCATGCTGGTGGTTGTAAGAGTTGAGCCTTTTCATAGATGATAGTAGTTTGGGTTCCTATCATGTTGGTGACTGTAAGTGCTGTGCATTTTCACAGATGGTAGTAGTTTGAGTTCCTACCATGCTGGTGATTGTAAGTGCTGAGCCTTTCTATAGATGGTATTAGTTTGAGTTCGTACCATGCTGGTCGATGTGAGTATTGTGCCTTTCCATAGATGATAGTAGTTTGGGTTCCTATCATGCTAGTGGTTGTAAGTGCTGAGCCATTTCACAGTTGATAGTAGTTTGAGTTCCTATCATGCTGGTGAATGTGATTGCTTGTCCTTTCCGATATGATTATAGGATTGGTTCCTACATGATTAGATGTGAGTGCTGGGCATGCCTTTCTGACGAGTAGGTCATATGTAAGTCCTAGGCGGACCATTCTGACTTAGTGTTAGATATAAGTACTGAAGAAAGAACTACATGGAGGCTTGGCCTACATCCAGCATGAAAAACGGTTGCCTCTATAGAACTTCCTATGATGAGAAGAATCATGAGATAGAACCCATGATGATGATTTCCAGTGATGATCCAGATTGAGTGATGATCGAGATCCAGTGATGATGATCTAGCAGTGATGATCTAGATCCAGTGATGATCCAGATCCAGTGATGATGATCAGTGATGATCTAGATCGAGTGATGATCCAAATCAAGAGATGATCTAGATTCAAAGATTGACGATGACTTGAAGATGAATATTACTTGAAGACTCAGAAGACTTGAGATGCAGATGACAAGATGATCCAGTTGATGCAGAGAAGAAGACCAGTGCTGAAAATTGTGTCGAAAGAATACCTTCCTAGTTAAGAGGGAGTGTTGATGTATTTGTAACTTTGGAATGTATTCATATATGTATCTTATCTATTGTAACCCGATGTTTATTCCAGGATGTATCTATAATGTAATTGAGTCATATTGTCATGTCCCAATGTTTTGATCAGGAGGATCAATTATGTAAACAAGTCATGTCAAGTCATAGTGGGTAACCCTTTGATTGTCTAAGGGTTAAAGTCCCCGCATTTTCGGGGCACTAGGGTTATTATAATCTCATAGTAGAGGTCATCCTTGGTAGGGTTTTAGTCATGTCAGGATTAGTATAAATAGAGAACTGGAGTCTCTACTTGTCACACAAGTCATCCACACTCAAGTGTAGCACATAGTTAAGGAAGGAGAAGACACTGGGGCTAGACAAGAAGAAGATTACTACTATTGGGAGATCACTTACTATTTTGGGGCTTTTACTGTTTTGGTACTGAGTCTATATCTGAGGAAGTTGTAAGGTTTTCTCTTTTATGGTTTCCCCAAGGAAAAACACAGCGTTCATTGTCTCTTGTGTTTGATTGTTGTACTTGTTATTATCTCAGTTAAAGATCCTAATAATGCTAGCTTAATGTTGAAAAACTAACAAAAAGCACAAATCCCAACAATTTTAGGAATGATATAACTGTGAGTAGATCCAAGGTCAATCATAATAGAAATAAATTACTTAGCAATATTACCTTCAAATTCATCCATAGTTGATTGATGATCTTCTTGGTGGTCCTCTAGTTCTGCATAGATTCTAGGGATGGTACTCGCCACTTGACCCATAGTTTAATCTCCTTAGATGTTGTGAAATTGACTTACATTCTGATGCAGATAGTTCCTAAGAATATATTCTCCTCCACATCGCCAACATTGACGTGGTTCTCTTGTCTCCTTTCGATCTCTTGGCTTGTCTCCCATCATTCTGGCTTGCTTAGTCATAGCTTATGATGGCTTCCTTTGCCGATTTCAGAGGTGAGAGTGTTTGAAACCTTTCTTCCTTAAGTAAAAATTCCCATTCCCCTTGTCCTTCCATGCCTTATGGAAATAAGGTTTTCTCTTGTTTTGATCATAACAATACTTGGCCTTCCTTATTTCCTCTTCTAGAGTCCAAGGTTCATCAAACTGAATCATATATTTATATTCCTGGGGTGGCCCACTTAGAAAAGGCTGATTTTTCACATTATCATCTCGAATATACCTAAAATACCTTAGAAGTTCAAAGAATTTGTTTGCATATTCTTCCATGTTCAATTGCCCCAATTTCAGCTCATGGAACTCTTTAATATTATCATCATAGTACCTATTAGAGAGGTACTTCTACTTGAAATATTGCTTGAGGTAATCTTATCATCATCATACCTATCCTTGAGTTCATATTTACAGAGTAGTATTGGACTTGGAAATACTTTCTCATTCCTAGAATCCAAGTTTCAGCTTCTTGACTAGATTTTACCTTGCCATCAAATGTAGGAGGCTTTGCATTGTTAAATTACCCATTTGAATTGTTCTTGTAATGACTATCCCTCTTACTCTTGTGAGATGAAGAGATTGAAACCCCACTAGATTCTTCAGATTCAGATGATCCACTAGAAGATATTTTTGGAGTATATGTTCTATGTCTAGAAACTGTTCTTCAACTAATGGATCTCTTGTGGGAATTTATCTTGGAACTATTCCTACTCCCTTTTGGATTCGTTGTTCGATGCCCAGATTTTATCTTCCTTTGGATGTATTTCAAACACTGTAGCATGGATGCATTCAACTGATTTTTCTCTTCCTGATCTTTAATAATCCTTTCATTATCTTCTCTGCATCTTTGCAACTCCACCCTTAGGCTCCTCATGGTGGCTGAAATATCTAGGGGCGTCTGTTGATTTATTCTCCCATTAGATTTTGTTTCAGGATTCTCAACCTGTATTTTTTCTCCCATGGTATCTATCTCGGGCTCATAGGGATCCTATGCATCACTCATGATGTTGATCTTCTTGCCCAAACAATACTAAATTTTCCAAACTGCACTATGTGGAATGTTTCCTTTGATGTCACTATGATTCTGCAAAATGTGTTCATAAACACAATTGTTAGCTTCATGATATTCCCAGAAATTTAAAAATTACTTTCCTACATTTGGGAAAATCCTATATTGACAAATTGTCAAAACATAGACTTTTCTCACAATAAACAACTTTCTCAAGGGGATGAAGGGGGTTAAGGGGGCTATTCCTACATGTATCAATGAAACTCCCCAAGTTTTGTCGACATGCCAATACTTCAAAAATTTTGTGAAAAAAAAATTCTTCCCTTTCTCTGCAGACGAACTTGACAATTCTTGCTGACATATATATCGGTGAAACTTGGCCTTTCACACTGACACATATCGAAGAAACTCAACTAAATCAGCTAACATGTATCATCACAACTCATCCAACTCAGTCGACATAGAAACTTTAAAGACACTTAGAAAAATTTTGAAACAAAATTCTATCTTTCTCTTTTTTTTTCTACTGACCAGGGGGTAATTTAACCTCTTTCAATTGTTCAACTTGGCCCATTTAGTCCCAGTGTTGCAACCAATGGCTCTGATACCACACTATCATGTCCCTTCCCATCTACTTGTCGAGAGAGAGGACATGACTTGATTGCCTCTATCTAACCGGGGAATCTAGCCACATGAACATAAACAAGAATGCATTGAAGATAAAAGACATATGTAGATGTATAATGCAATAATATACAATGAAATAAAATACATTTCAAAATATTCAATATGTTCATAATAATTCATAAAACAAATACATTGCATAGTTCAATACAATAGAGAACTTCTCTTGAAATGTAACTGTCTCGCAACTAGCTATGTCGTCGCAACGTTCCACCCAACCATAGGCTAGTTGTGCTCATCAATCTCTTAGCAAAACTACCACCCACAAGTTGGGCATGATTTCCACAAGGAACTAAGGAACAATAAGCTCACACATAGCCAAATACACATCAACGTTCAGCTGATCCAATCTATAGTTGGGTTTATCATGCTGTTGAGGCAGTGGAAAGGAAGAATTGCTAAGATAATGAGCTCAACCATAGAGCTATGTACACCTACACAAAATCTATCTATATTTTCCTCCACAATACCTACACACCCAAAACAAGGAAGTATTCCCTTCACTGTTACACCGTCCCTCATGCCATACCTTCCCTTCCATTTCTCTTTACGATGTGCATAGAAGAATAGCCATCCACTCTTGATCCTTTCTGTGAAGTTCCTCTTTTTAGTAGGTTTATCACAACAATTCTAAGCCTCTTCCACTCCTAAGTATTATAGACCAAAACAAGGGTACACATAACAACAAAATACAAATGATGGGTATGAAGAAAAACATCTTGGCAACCAAAAATGGATTGTTAGATGGAGAAATCAACCCTGGGAGAGAAAATTACATTTCACGAAACGTTTATGGGCATTGCAGGATCAAAACCCACCTCTATAAAACTAAAAATCATGAATCTCTTCTCCCATTCGCGGTGCAATACAAAAATAGGTTCCCCAGCATGGATAGATGAGGAAAACATCAGAAACGTGAAGGAAAATGCCCAACTTGCTCCAGTTGTGTGAGGAAATGAATGTGAATGAGGAATGGAATGGGCATGCATTTTTGGGTATTTACTTCCCCAATAAGAAAAAACATGATTTTCCAAAATGATGGACTGCCCCAATACAAAATTGACTACCATACTCTTCCATTCCCAATGCATTAACTTCCCCAACCAACTTTTGGAAGAAATAAATTATTGGGTGCATAAGACAAAATGGGTAGTTGAGATTTGTATGGGTTTTCCCATTGAAATTTGGATTTACTCTAATGGATCAAAGGTTTGAATAATCCCCCCCCTTTTTTCTTGTGAAATCATGCCCCCAGCTCTTTGTTTCATTGCATAGCTAGTTGTGGGTATTTTTATTAACTACATATTTACATGATATATCAATTTTACATTGTTCATGGCTAACACGAAAACCATATGCATTGATTTTCAATTGTAGATATATAAAACACTAAATCGATGGAGAGGGACTTGGCCTTAATCTCCTCACCAAGATTAAATAACAATATTTAAATCATGTACACTTTTAATGAAATAGGCTCAAAATTGGGATATTACACTAGTTCTTTGACATATATCACAACTTCAAAAATAAACTCTAGTGTCTGCATGTAAAGTAGGCCACCACAATCCTACTTCTAGTATATTACACAATCTTTTTTCTTGCATAATGGCCTCCTATGACACCATCATGTGCTTCATTCAATACCATCGGTCGCTCATGTTCCAAGACAATGACAAAATATCTCATATGGTCCCATCTTCTACAATTGTCCAGTAATCAATTAGAAGTCTGTGGCTTTTACAATTAATTGTTTATTCTGTGTTGTACTTAATATTTTTGGTGCATATTTTGTAGTTCAGAATTGTACAATATCTTTATAGTGATCATCAAACATATTGACTACAAATAGTTGTGTTAGGAAGGAAATCAATGATATTACTAGGATCTTCTCCACTTTCTAGCCTCGACAAATGGTTTGGTCTTGAATTCAGTCGATCCGGTCTGACAATAATCTCAAAGTCAAATTATTGGAAGAGGAAAATCCATCAACAGATATCCCTCCCCCCCAACAATGGAAATTGACAAAAATTTTCAACACAGAATGATCTGTATATAGACTGAAGTGTCGCAACAAATAATGTCAGACTTTTTGAAGAGTGTATAACAAAGTGAGTACTTCTCTTTCTGTCATCGATAATTTTCTACTAGAAAATACGATGGGATGATCATTATAAAATTTTCCTTATCAAGCAAGTGCAACACCAAGTGAAACGGACGACACATCCACATGGACATGAAATTCATTTTTTCAGTCTGGAAATATCAATATAGGCATTGTAACCATCTTATTCTGAATATCATATGGAATCTCTTGACATTGAACTAGGGATTGTAACCTATACATTGTTGTGTTGATGTATTTGTAACTTCAGAATGTATTCATTTATGTATCTTATGTATCGTAACCCAATGTTTATTCCGGGATGTATCTATTATGTATTTGAGTCATGTTGTCATGCCTCGATGTTTCGATCAGGAGGATTAATAATGTAAACAAGTCATGTCAAGTCATTGTTAAAGTCCCCATAGTTTTGGGGCACTAGGGTTATTAGACACTCATAGAGATTTCGGCTCTAGTAAGTAATTGTTAAGTGAGGCCGACATGATTCAGTGCACTTCAAGTGAATGAAAGAATATAAATAGAGAGTGAGTCTCTCTATTTATCACACACATCACTCACTCACTCAAGTGTAGCACATTAGTGAGGAAGGAAATACACTGGGGCTAGACAAGAAGAAGACTACTGCTGTCGAGAGTGCATCTTACTGTTTTGGGGTTTTACATCTTGTGCTAATTCTATCTTTGAGGAAGTTGTGGGGTTTTCTTCCATTTATGGTTTCCCCGATCAAAAACATTGTGTTCATTGTCTCTTGTGTTTGATTGCTGTACTTGTTATTCTCTCAGTAACGATCCTAACATAATGCTAGCTTAATGTTGAAAAACCAACATGTTGTATTTGTAAATTTGGAAGATGTTATGATGTATATTATCATTTTATGTTGTTTTACCCCCATTGGAGATGTGCTTCCCTCCTTTCGATATGCCATTATTTTTTATGGTCCTTGAGGTACAACCTTCATTGTAAGTTGAGGCAATAGTCCCCAGTTTAATATAATGAAATGTATTTTTGGATTCTCCCTAGGTGACATCAGCCCTACTAGGGTAAGAGTTTGGCCCATTCAATTTATAAGGTCAAACACTTGATGTGTATAAGTACTGAGGCTCCCTCCCTCATTTAGACACACACTCACTCACTCAAGTTTGTATGAGGATAGAGAGAAGATAAAGGAGTAGAGAGAGAGAGAGAGAGTTGTAGAAGACTTCTTATACTTGGGTTTTTACATCTTACGATATTGTCTTAGTGACGGACCTATTCTGAGGAAGTTTGTGGGGTTTTCTCCTTCATGGTTTCTCCAAGTAAAATATTATTTTCTTTTGTATCTTTTCTATCTTTTGCATCTTGGATATTTTGTTGTGCTTGTTATTCTTTCAGATAAAAATCCTAATCAATTTGAATATGAATAGAAAAATTAAAAAGGTATCATAGCCTCTCTAAAAGAAGGAACTATACAGTAGTGGAAACTAGGGATTCCTAGTTCAAGGTCTCCTCTCAACATACCAGCAAGAAAATAGGGATATGCTAACTCACCCTATGAGGGACATGTCTTAGTGAAAGAAGAATCAAAATTGAAGAAGTTTCATTTCTTACCTAGACACTAATGTCGGGAGGAACTAGGGCATCATGTTTTCGAGGCTTCCCACCTCAGCTTTCAGAAAAGGACCTTAATGAGCAACTCACATCAAGGAGGAGAATATTTCTATCTAGATAGAATTCCAAAACTCCAAGTTTGGAAAATTAGGATTTTTGTAACAAACCCTAGGTCATACAACTCCAGAACTAGTTTAGACACCTCAAATTAGTAACATCTAAATCTCTACTATTTACATTTGAGGTTCTCATTTCAAAATGACTCATCACACCCAACTTGATGATAAGCTTGGGGGAACTGATAACTTTCGAGCATGGAAGTACAAGATCCCCCTGATCCTTGAAGAAAATGAATTGGATTAGTATATCAATAAGGAAGTTCCAGAGCTAGAGGGAGATAAGGCTAAGGATATTCATAAGAATAACTTGGTTAAGGCCAAGGGGATCATTGTAGATTATATGAAGGATCATCTCATCCCACATGTGTCATCCTTGAATATACCTAAGGAAGTGTCGATGCTTTGATGGATTTTTTCAAAGGAAAGAACATCAATCTGAATATGACATTGAGGAACCAACTAAAGATTGTGAATATACAGAAATCAAAGAACATGCATTCCTACTTCACAAGGGTTTCTCAAATCAAGGAAAAACTCGAAGTAGTTGAAGAGAATGTAGCAGAAGGAAATATTTTTAAGACCACCTTAAATGGTCTCCCAAGATCACTGAATTAATTCATTTAAGGAATATCTAAAAGAAGGAAGTTGGTCTCTTTCAGCAGACTCTGGGAGGAATGCACACAAGAAGAAGGTAGGCTCATAATAAGAGAAGAGAATATGGGAGAAACTAAAGTTCAATCTCTCATCGATCACACCAGAAGAAAGAAGGAGAACCACCATCACAACAAGAGGAAGGACCATCATCAGAAAAGACAAAATAAGTACAGAAAATATCCTTCCGATATTCAATGCTCAACTTGTGATGAAAAGGGACTCTAATCCATATATTTTCCTAGGAACAAAGATTGTTTCAACAAGAAGTCCAACAAAAAAATACATGATGCTCACACTGCTTAAGACATTGAACAAACAAATAAAATATTCAAAAAAGAAGAGATGATTCTTTAAGTGATGAAGAGTATGTCATAATCTCAACACTCACAAGCATTATCTTACATGGAATTAAAGATTGTCTTGTGGATGGTGGGGCATCCAAACATATGACAGGATACAAAGAATCATTCATTAATCTATTTGAGCATGAATTACCTCACAAAGTGAAACTTTGGGATTATTATCAATACGCTATAAAAGGAAGTGGAGAAGCTTCATACAAGCTATACTTGAGAAAATATTTGAATATGAAATATGTGTTATATGTTCCAATACTGAAGAATAATATTCACTCCATCTCTGCACTAGATGCAACAGGAATAAAGGTTGAATTTGTTGATGGCCAAGTTCTAATGTGGCCAAAAGGAAAGGCAATCAATGATGCAACGATAATTGGAGAGTAGGATGGAGGTTTGTACAAGTTGATGGCACAAACTAAATAAGAATTATTCCATGAATAAATAGAACAAAGTGAATTATGGTAGAAAAGGCTTGCATATTTTCACTATAGAGCACTACCAATCTCAAGAAAAGCAGTTTCAAGACTTCCAGAAATCCAGGAAAAACATGAAGGTGTTTGCAAAGGATGTGCACAAGGAAAAAATGCTAAGAAGACATTTCTGAGAAGTGCAAGAAAAGAAAAAGGAATATTGGATATAGTATAATCAGATGTGGGTCATCCCATGTCATCCATCTCACTAAGCAGGTGTGTATACCATGTTTCCTTTATAGATGATTTCTCACATAAAACTTAGATATAATTCTTGAAAGGAAAAAATGAAGTCTTAAACAATTTCAACATTAGAGGAAATTTGGGTTCTAAAATGGGCCTTATAAGATAACGTGCCAACAATAAATTTTGTGAGTTGGAATTCAGGAGCCAATAAAATTTCAATAAAATGAATCAACCATAATGGTTGAATTGACAAATTTGTCATAAAAGAAAACTATTTTTTTTGTTCGTATTTTCAACATATCTCCCTGTGTTTTTACTCAAATTCCAAGTGGGAGAGCTCTTTGGATGCGGAATTTAATTTTAAATCTAACAAGTACCCACACTGCATACTTTTGATGGACCTCACTACCCCAAATATAAGAAATACATGAAAAAAATGATGATGATGTCATCATCACATTTTTTCACGTATTTCTTATATTTGGGGTATCGGAGTCCATCAAAAGTATGCAGTCTAGGTATTCATTGGATGCAGAATTAATTTCCGCATCCAACAAGATCTCCCGCTTAGAATTTGAGTAAAACCATGGCGAGATATGTCGAAAATACGAACAAAAAAAGTAGTTTTTTTCATTCTTCCTCCAAAATTAATAACTATTATTTTATTATTTTAACTATTATTTTATTAGTATAACTATTATTTTATTATTTTCCTTAGGAGGCCCATTTTAGAATTCAAATCCTTCATTGAGAACCACACTAAAAGGAAGCTTAAGAATTTGTGATAAGATAATGGAACATATTTAACCTAAGAATAATTCAAGGAAATCTGCAAAGAATATAGGATTAAGAGGGAGTTTATAGCAGCATAATCCTCAATAGAATGACATTGCGAAATGAAATAACATAACTATAATGGAAGTAGTGAAAGGAATTCTACATGACCAGGATCTTTCGATGCACCTTTGGGAAGAAGAGGAAAGGAAAATTGTGTATGTATTGAACCGTACTCCTCACCGAGTACTCGACAAAAAGACTCCTGAGGAGGATTTCTCAGGAGAGAAACCAAAATTCACCCATCTCAGAATATTTGGCTTCCCAGTGTACATACACATTCAAAAGGAAAATAGGACCAAGCTTGATCCTTCTGGGAGGAGAGGAATATTCATAGGATACAGTGACACTTCAAATTCCTACCAAACATACTTCCTAGGATTTAAGAAGATCAACATCAATTGAGATGTGACATTTGATGAAGACTCAGCATACTCCAGGTATATAAAACTACATATTGAAGAGGTCGAAGAACCTGAAGGAACTAGAGTCTAAGATACGAAAAAATGGAAGAAAAACCTCCAAAAGACCATGAAGATCATGAAATGGTAGAACCACAAGAGCCTATAGAACAACTTCACGAGAATATCTCTCACAAGAGAAAACCAACATAAGCACATGAGCTATTACAAGATGTAGAAAGGTATGGCACTCCAAATGGGATGCATAGAGAAAGGAAAAGACCTAAACCATACAAAATATATGTGTCCATGCTATGTGAAATCATTTAAAAATAACCATCTAACTATGAAGAAGCACCTAAGAAGAAAGAATGGAAGGATTCCATGATTGAGGAATGCAAGTCAATTATGAATAATGATGTATGGAATATAGTTTCAAGACAAAAAGTGATGTTTGTTGTGACTTCAAAGTGGATCTACAAGATCAATATTGATGCAAATGGAAGAACTGAAAAACACAAGGCAAGGTTCGTGGAGCATGGCTTCTCACAGAAATAAGGCATATACTATGAGGAGAAATTTGCACCTGTAGTGAGATACACTTCCATCAGATCCATAATTTCATTGGCTATAGTAATGAAATGGAAGGTACACCAGATGGACATCAAGACAACATTCTTGAATGGTTTATTTGAGGAGGAAGTGTACATGGAGAAGCCACTAGGGTTTAAGACACATGACAAGAAGACTCATGTGCAAATTGAATAAATACTTGTATATATTTAAATAGGAACCTAGGAAATGGTATAGAAGGATGGACAACTTCCTGATAAGATTAGGATTTACTAAGAGTAAAGAAAATTTCAACCTTTACTTCAAGGATGAAGGAGGAAGATTGGTGATGTTCCTACTATATGTTGATTACCTATTTCTGACAGGAGATAATGAACTCATTGTAGATGTAAAGAAGAATATTGCGGCTGATTTCAAGATGAAATACGTAGGGATGATGCATTGCTTCTTAGGCATGGAGGTGTGGTAGAGTGTAGATGTGATTTTCCTAGGCCAAGGAAAGTATGTAGTGGATATTCTGAAGAGATTCAAAATGTTGTACTTTAAGGAAATAGCCACACCTATGGAATCGAAATTGAAGCTAATATGTGATGCTTCTTCATATTCAGTTCATGCAACAATGTATTGTCAGATGATTGGATCATTGATGTACCTAAAAAATACAAGATGAGACATATGATTTTCTGTGAACACCCTAAGACAGTTCCAAACAGATCCAAGACATGTTCACATGGTTTTTTCAAAGCATGTATTGAGTTACCTGAAGGGTATAGTTGATTATGGGATCAAGTATGATGTGAATCAGAATATTAACCTACACAGTTATGTTGATTCAAATTGGACAGGAAATGCCACTGATAGGAAAATTACTTCGGGATGTTTCTTTAGTTTGCGAGATGACATGATATCTTGGTTTAGTAGGAATATGTTCTACATGATTCTAAGTACATCCAAGGAAGAGTATGTTGCATCTTGCTCAACCAGTTGTGAAACAGTTTGGATTTGAAAGTTATTGCCTGATTTTTTTGATATCTAGTTAAAGGTGACTTGTATCTTTTTTGACAAATGGAGTTGTGTGAAGTTATTAGAGAACCTGGTGTTCCATGAAAAGTAAAAGCATATCAAGATGAAGTTCCACTCTCAAAGAGGAGAAGTGAAGCTCCAATACGTGGTGAAGAATGAGAATATAGTTGATGTGTTGACCAAGCTTCTAGCTAGAGTGAAGTTTGAATACTTTAGAGAGAGATGGTGTAATCCAGAATGAGGTCCCTATAAAAAGGGAGTGATGATTTCTAGGATGTTCAAACATACAGTTTGTCTTGGTGATGTAATTAGTCATGGAATTCTCTAATGCTAGAGATGACGGGATACCAAAATATGTAGATGCATGAAATCTCACATGGGCAGGTATACAAGTTGTCCTTGAATGTAAAAGTCTTGGCGTGGTATGCAGGTTTTTATCGAACATAACTAGTCATGTGGGTTGTCCTTGTATGTAATCAGTCCTGGCGCAGTACGTAGGTTATATTTGTATGTAATTATTCCTGAAACATTTTTTCCTTGAATGTAAAAATCCTGGTGTGGTATGTAGGTTTTTCTCTAACGTAACCACTCTTATAGATTGTCTATGGATGTAAAAGTCCTAGCATAGTACATAGGTTTTCCTTAAATCTAATCACTCCTAGAAGGTTGTATTTGGATGTACTCAGTCCTTGCGTGGTATGCAAGTTTTCCTTAGACATGATCATTCCTTGAGGTTGTCCTTGAACATAACAGTCCAGGCATGGTATGCAAGTTTTTCTTGGATTTAATTAGTCCTTATGTGTGTTCCCATGTTGGAGATTATGAGAGGTCACAAGGCACTTGGTGCTCCAATGGGAATTTCTCACATAGTGTTAGAAATAGGTTGTCTTTGTGACATAAATAATTCCTGGCGTGATCCTATGTTTGCAAAATGCAAGTTGATCGTGAGACATAATGCACTTGGTTTGCTCCTAGGAGATTATTGCATAGTGGAAGATGCAGGTTGTCTTAGTGATGTAAATAAGTCTTGGTGTGCTCCTATGTTGGTATTACGCAGGTGGTATGTGATATGAATTTGGGCTATGCTCCTTGTATGATGATGAGATGATCTAGATATAATGAGATGATGGTAGGAGATGTAGGTGATTGCAGTGGAAATGTAATGAATAGTCTTGGGATGTACCTATGCAGTGGATTGCTCATGGATATGATGAATACCTAGATGAGGACTAGAACTACACCTAGGATGAAACATGGTTGGATCTGTAGAAACTTCTGATGACAAGTATATCTTACATATGGCACTATTTATTGATAAAAAAAATGAAGACTATGGCAGCACTTGCGATGATCACTCTGAGATGATGATGTGACCAAATGTGTTCATGACATGTATCGGTGCAAATCAGCCAACTCAGCTAACATAGAAACTTTAAAGACATTTAGAAATTTTTTGAAACAAAACTCTATCTTTTTTCTTTTTCTTTTTTTCTGCTGACCACGGGGTAATCTAACCTCTGTCAACTTTTCAACTTGGCTCATTTATCCCTAGTGTTGCAACCAATGGCTCTGATACCACACTGTCATGTCCCCTTCCATATATTTGTTGAGAGAGAGGACGCGACTTGATTGCCTTTATCTAATTGGGGAATCTAGCCACATGAACATAAAAAAGAATGCATTGAAGATAAAAGACATATGCAGATGTATAATGCAATAATATATAGCAAAACAAAATACATTTCAACATATTCAATATGTTCATAATAATTCATAAAACAAATACATTGCACAGTTGAATACAATAGGGAAATTCTCTTGAAATGTAACTGTCCCACAACTAGCTATGTCGTTGCAACATTCCACCCAACCATATGCCAGTTGTGCTCATCAATCTCTTAGCACAACTACCACCCACAAGCTAGGCATGATTTCCACTATGAAATAGGGAACAACAGGCTCACACATAGCCAAATACACATCAAAGTTCAGTTGATCCAATCTATAGTTAGGTTTATCATTGTGCTAAGGTAGTGGAAAGGAAGATTTTCTAAGCTAGTGAGCTCAACCATGGAGCTATGTACACCTACACCAGAACTATCTATATTTGCCTCCATAATACCTACACACCCAAAGCAAGGAAGTATTACCTTCACTATTACACAGTCCCTCTTTCCATACCTTCCCTTCCATTTCTCTTCACGGTGTGCATAGAAGAATAGCCATCCCCTCTTGATCCTTTCTATGAGGTTCCTCTCTTCACTAGGTTTATCACACCAATTTTGGGCCTCTTCCACTCCTAAGTATTACAGAGCAAAACAAGGGTACACATAACAACAAAATACAAATGCTGGGTATGAAGAAAAACATCTTGGCAACCAAAAACGAATTGTTTGATGGGGAAATCAACCATGGGAGAGAAAATTATATTTCCCAAAACGTTTATGGGCATTGCAGGAGAAAAAGTGACCTCTATAAAACCAAAAATCATGAATCTCTTCTCCCATTCGGTGTGCAATACAAAAATGGGTTTCCCAGCATGGATAGATGAGGAAAACTTCAGAAAACGTGAAGGAAAATGGCCAACTTTCTCCAGTTGCATGAGGAAATGAAAAATGTGAATGAGGAATGGAATGGGCATGCATTTCTAGGTATTTAATTTCCCAATTAAAAAAAACATGATTTTCCAAAATGATGGCTTGCCCCGATACAAAATTGACTTCCATACTCTTCCATTCCTAATGCATTAACTTCCTCAACCAACTACTGGAAGAAATAAATGATTGGGTGCATAACAACAAAATGGGTAGTTGAGATTAAAATTTGGATTTACACTATTGGATCAAATGTTTGAATAATTCCCCCCCCCCCCCNAATTTTACATTGTTCATGGCTAGCAAAAAAACCATATGCATCAATTTTTAATTGTCGATACATAAAACACTAAATCGATGGTGGGGGCCTTGGCCTTGATCTCCTCACCGTGATTAAATAACGGTATTTACATCATGTACAATTTTAATGCAATAGGTTCAAAATTGGGATATTACACTAGTTCTTTGACATATATCACAACTTCAAAAATAAACTCTAGTGTCTATATGCAAAGTAGGCCACCACAATCCTACTTGTAGTATATTACACAATTTGTTTTCTTGCATAATGACCTCCTATGACACCATAATGTGCTTCATTCAATACCATCGGTTGCTCATGTTCCAAGACAGTGACAAAATATCTCATATGGTCCCATTTTGTATAATTGTCCAGTAATCAATTGGAAGTCTGCGGCTTTTACAATTAATTGTTTCTTCTATGTTGTACTTAATATTTTTGGTGCATATCCTGTAGTTCATAATTGCTAAATATATTTATAGTGATCATCAAACATATTGACTGCAAATAGTTGTGTCAGGAAGACAATCATCGATATTACCAATATCTTCTCCACTTTCTAGCCTCGACAAATGGTCCGGTCTGAATTCAATCGACTCGGTTTGACAATAATCTCAAAGTCAAATTATTGGAAGAGGAAAATCCATAAACAAATATCCCTCCCCCCCAACAATGGAAATTGACCAAATTTTTCAACACAGAATGATATGTATACATACTGAAGTGTCCCAACAAATAATGTCAGGCTTTTTGAAGAGTGTATAACAGAGTGAGTCCTTCTCTTTCTTTTGTGGTATAGTTATTTTCTGTCGTCGATAATTTTGTACTAGAAAATATGATGGGATGATCATTAGAAGCTTCACTTTGTTAAGAAAGTACAACAACCATCAAAACAGACGACACATCCACATGGACATGAAATTCATTTTTCCAGTCTGGAAATACCAATATAGGCATTGTAATCATCTTATTCTTAATATCATATGGAATCTCTTGACAATGAACTAGGAGTTGTAACCTATACATTGTTGTATTTGTAAATTTGAAAGATATGATGATGTATATTATCATTTTATGTTGTTTTACCCCCATTGGAGATGTGCTTCCCTCCTTTCAATATGCCATTATTTTGTATGGTCCTCGAGGTACAACCTTTGTTGTAAGTCGATGCAATAGTCCCTAGTTTAATATAATGAAATGTATTTTTGGAGTCTCCCTAGGTGAAGTTGGCTCTTCTAGGGTAAGATTCTAGCCCATTCAATTTATAAGGTTAATCACTTGATGTGTATAAGTAGGGAGGCTCCCTCCCTTATTTAGGCACACACTCACTCACTCAATATTGTATGAGGATAGAGAGAACATAAAGGAGGAGAGAGAGAGAGAGAGAGAGAGAGAGAGAGAGAGAGAGAGAGCACTGTAGAAGACTTCTTATACTTGGGTTTTTACATCTTATGATATTGTCTTAGTGACGGACCTATTCTGAGGAAGTTTGTGGGGTTTTCTCCTTCATGGTTTCTCCAAGAAAGATATTATTTTCTTTTGTATCTTCTCTATCTTGTGCATCTTCGATATTTTATTCTGCTTGTTATTCTTTCAGATAAAAACCCTAATCAATTTGAATATGACTAGAAAAATTAACAAGGTACATATCCTCTCTACAAGAAGGAACTATACAGTAGTGGAAACTAGGGATTCCTAGTTCAAGGTCTACTCTCAAAATTTCAGAAACAAAATAGGGATATGCTAACTCACCCTAGGAGGGACATCTCTTAGTGCAAGAAGAATCAAAATTGAAGTTTCATTTTTTACCTAGACACTAGTGTCAAGAGGAACTAGGGCATCATGTTTTGTAGGCTTCCCACCTCAGCTTTCAGAAAAGGACCTTATTGAGAAACTCACATCAAGGTGGAGAATATTTCTATCTAGTAGAATTTCAAAACTCCAATTTTGGAAAATTAGGATTTCTCTAACAAAACCTAGGTCATCCAACTCCAGAAGTAGTTCAGACACCTCAAATCGGTAATAGCTAAATCTCTACTATTTACATTTGAGGTTCTCATTTCAAAATGACTCATCACACCCAACTTGATGATAAGCTTGGGGGAACTGATAACTTTCGAGCATGTAAGTACAAGATCCCCCTGATCCTTGAAGAAAATGAATTGGATTAGTATATCAGTAAGGAAGTTCTATACCTAGAGGGAGATCAGGCTAAGGATATTCAAAAGAATAACTTGGTTAAGGCCAAGGGGATCATTGTAGATTCTATGAATGATCATCTCATCCCACATGTGTCATCCTTGAATACACCTAAGGAAGTGTTCGATGCTTTGATGTATTTTTTCAAAGGAAAGAACATCAATCCGAATATGACATTGAGGAACCAACTAAAGATTGTGAATATATAGAACTCAAAGAACATGCATTCATACTTCACAAGGGTTTCTCAAATCAAGGAACAAATTGAAGTAGTCGAAGAGAATGTAGTAGAAGGACATATTTTTAAGACCACCTTGAATGGTCTCCCAAGATCACTGATTTAATTCATTTAAGGAATATCTGAAAGAAGGAAGTTGGTCTCTTTCGACAGAATCTGGGAGGAATGCGCACAAGAAGAAGATCGGCTCATAATAAGAGAAGAGAATATGGGAGAAGATAAAGTTCAATCTCTCATCGATCACACTAGAAGAAAGAAGGAGAACCACCATCACAACAAGAGGAAGGACCATCATCAGAAAAGAAAAAATAAGTACAGAAAATATCCTTCCGATATTCAATGCTCAACTTGTGATTAAAAGGGACTCTAATCTATATATTGTCCTAGGCACAAATATTGTTTCAACAAGAAGTCCAACAACAAAATACATGATGCTCACACTGCTTAAGACATTGAACCAACAAATAAAATATTCAGAAAAGAAGAGATGATTCTTTAAGTGATGAAGAGTATGTCATAATCTCAACACTCACAAGCATTATCTTACATGGAATTAATGATTGGCTTGTGGATGGTGGGGCATCCAAACATATGACAGGATACAAAGAATCATTCATTAATCTATTTGAGCATGAATTACCTCACAAAGTGAAACTTTGGGATTATTATCAATACCCTATAAAAGGAAGTGGAGAAGCTTCATACAATCTATACTTGAGAAAATATTTGAATATGAAATATGTGTTATATGTTCCAATCTTGAAGAATAATATTGACTCCATCTCTGCACTAGATGCAAAAGGAATAAGGGTTGAATTTGTTGATGGCCAAGTTCTAATGTGGCCAAAAGGAAAGGAAATCAATGATGCAACGATAATTGGAGAGTAGGATGGAGGTTTGTACAAGTTGATGACACAAACTAAATAAGAATTAGTCCATGAATCAATAGAACCAAGTGAATTATGGCACAAAAGGCTTGCACATTTTCACCATAGAGCACTACCAATCTCAAGAAAAGCAGTTTCAGGACTTCCAGAAATCCAGGAAAATCATGAAGGTGTTTGCAAAGGATGTGCACAAGGAAACAATGCTAAGAAGACATTTCTGAGAAGTGAAAGAAAATATAAAGGAATATTGGATATAGTACAATCAGATGTGGGTCGTCCCATGTCATCCATCTCACTAAGCGGGTGTGTATACCATGTTTCCTTTATAGATGATTTCTCACGTAAAACTTAGATATAATTCTTGAAAGGAAAAAATGAAGTCTTAAACAAGTTCAACATTAGAGGAAATTTGGGGTCTAAAATGTGCCTTATAAGAAAACGCACCAACAATAAATTTTGTGAGTTGTAATTCAGGAACGAATAAAATCAATAAAATGGGTCAACCATAATGGTTGAATTGACATATTTGTCATAAAAGAAAACTATTTTTTTTGTTCATATTTTTGACATATCTCCCTGTGGGTTTACTCAAATTCTGAGTAGGAGAGATCATTGGATGCGAAATTCAATTCTGCATCCAAAAAGTACCCACACTGCCTACTTTTGATGGACCCTACTACCCCAAAGATAAGAAATACCTGAAAAAATGTGATGATGACATCATCATCACATTTTTTCACGTATTTCTTATATTTGTGGTAGAGGGGTTTATCAAAAGTATGCAGTGTGGGTACTCATTGGATGCAGAATTAATTTCCGCATCCAACAAGCTCTCCTGCTTAGAATTTGAGTAAAACTACAGGGAGACATGTCAAAAATACAAACAAAAAAAGTAGTTTTTTCATTCTTCATCCAAAATTAATAACTATTATTTTATTATTTTAACTATTATTTTATTATTATAACTATTATTTTATTATTTTCCTTAGGAGTCCCATTTTAGACCTCAAATTTCCTCTAATGGAAATTCAAATCCTTGGTCGAGAACCACACTGAAAGGAAGGTCAAGAATTTGTGATAAGATAATGGAACATATTTAACCTCAAAATAATTCAAGGAACTCTCGAAAGAATATAGGATCAAGAGGGATTTTATCACTACATAATCCTCAATAGAATGATATTATGGAATGAAAGAACATAACTATAATGGAAGTAGTGAAAGCAATTATACATGACCAAGATCTTTCGATGCACCTTTGGGAAGAAGAGGAAAGGAAAATTGTGTATGTATTGAACTGTACTCCTCACCAAGTACTCAACAAAAATACTCTTGAAGAGGATTTCTTAGGAGAGAAACCAAAATTCACCCATCTCAGAATATTTGGCTTCCCAGTGTACATACACATTCGAAAGGAAAAGAGGACAGAGCTTGATCCTTCTGGGAGGAGAGGAATATTCATAGGATAGAGTGACACTTCAAATTCCCACCAAACATACTTCCTAGGATTTAGGAAGATCAACATCAGTTGAGAAGTGACATTTGATGAAGAGTCAACATACTCCAGGTCTATAAAACTACATATTGAAGAGGTTGAAGAAATTGAAGGAACTAGAGTCTGAGATATGAAAAAATGGAAGAAAGAACTCCAGAAGACCATGGCGATCATGAAATGGTAGAACCACTTCATGAGAATATCTCCCGCAAGAGAAAACCAACATAGGAACAGGAGCTATTACAAGATGGAGAAAGGTATGGCACTCTAGATGGGATGCATAGAGAAAGGAAAAGACCTAAACCATACAACATCTATGTTTCCATGCTATGTGAAATCATTGACAAATAACTATCCAACTATGAAGAAGCACCTAAGAAGAAAGAATGGAAGGATTCCATGATCGAGGAATACAAGTCAATTATGAAGAATGATGTAGGGAATATAGTTCCAAGACAAAAAGAGAAATTTGTTGTGGCTTCAAAGTGGATCTATAAGATCAATATTGATGCAGATGGAAGCACAGAAAAACACAAGGCAAGGTTCATGGAGCATGGCTTCTCATAGAAATAAGGCATATACTATGAGGAGAAATGTGCACCTGTAGTGAGATACACTTCCATCAGATACATAATTGCATTGGCTGTAGTAATGAAATGGAAGGTACACTAGATGGACATCAAGACAACATTATTGAATGGTGTAGTTGAAGAGGAAGTGTACGTGGAGAAGCCACTAGGGTTTGGGACACATGACAAGAAGACTCATGTGCGAATTGAAGAAATATTAGTATATATTTAAATAGGAACCTAGGACATGGTACAGAAGGATGGACAACTTCCTGATGAGATTAGGATTTACTAAGAGTAAAGAAAATTTCAACCTTTACTTCAAGGTTGAAGGAGGAAGATTGGTGATGCTCCTACTATATGTTGATTACCTATTTCTGATAGGAGATAACAAACTCATTGTAGATGTAAAGAAGAATCTTGTGGCTGATTTCAAGATGAAATACGTAGGGATGATGTGCTACTTCTTAGGCATGGAGGTGTGGTAGAGTGTAGATGTGATTTTCCTAGGTCAAGGAAAGTATGTAGTGGATATTATAAAGAGATTCAAAATGTTTTACTTTAAGGAAATAGCCACACCTATGGAATCGAAATTGAAGCTACTATGTGATGCTTCTTCATATTCGGTTCATGCAACAATGTATTATCAAATGATTGGATCATTGATGTACCTAAAAAATACAAGACTAGACATACGATTTTCTGTGAACACCCTAAGCTAGTTCCAAATGGATCTGAGACATGTTCACATGGTTTTTGCAAAGCATATACTGAGGTACCTGAAGGGTATAGTTGATTATGGGATCAAGTATGATGTGAATCATAATATTAACCTGCACAGGTTATGTTGATTCGAATTGGACAAGAAATGTCACTAATAGGAAAATCAATTCGGGATGTTTCTTTAGTTTGGGTTATGGCATGATATATTTGTTTAGTAGGAAGATGTTCTACATGGTTCTCTGTACAGCCAAGGAAGAGTATGTTGCATCTTGCTTAACCAGTTGTGAGACAATATGGCTTTTAAATTTACTGCCTAATTTTTTTGATATCTAGTTAAAGGCGACTTGTATCTTTTGTGACAACAAGAGTTGTGTGAAGTTCTTAGAGAACCTGGTGTTCCATGATAAGTAGAAGCATATCAAGATCAAGTTCCACTCTAACTAGGATATGGTTCAAAGAGGATAAGTGAAGCTCCAATACGTGGTGAAGAATGAGAACATAGTTGATGTGTTGACCAAGCCGCTAGCTAGAGTGAAGTTTGAATAATTCAAAGAGAGACGATGTGATCTAGAATGAGGTCCTTAGAAAGAGGGAGTGATTATTTCTAGGATGTTCAAAGACACAAGTTGTCTTGGTGACATAATTAGTCCTGGAATTCTCCCATGCTAGAGATGACGGGATACTAGAATATGCAAATGCATGAGATCTCACATGGGAAGGTATACAAGTTGTCCTTCAATGTAAAAGTCCTGGCGTGGTATGCAGGTTTTTATAAAACGTAACCAGTCATGTAGGTTGTCTTTGTATGTAATCAATCCTGACGCAATACGTAGGTTATATTTGTATGTAATTATTCCTGGAACAATTTTTCCTTGAACATAAAAATCCTGGTGTGGTATGTAGGTTTTTCTCGAACGTAACCACTCTTGTATATTGTCTATGGATGTAAAACTCCTAGCATAGTACATAGGTTTTCCTTAAATCTAATCACTCCTAGAAGGTTGTATTTGGATGTACTCAGTCCCAGTGTGGCATGCAATATTTCCTTAGACGTGATTAGTCCTTGAGGTTGTCCTTGAACATAACAGTCCTGGCATGGTATGCAAGTTTTTCTTGGATTTAATCAGTCCTTATGTGTGTTCCCATGTTGGAGATTATGAGAGGTCACAAGGCACTTGGTGCTCCCATTGGAAGTTCTCACATAGTGTTAGAAACAGGTTGTCTTGGTGCCGTAAATAAGTCCTAGCATGATCCTATGTTTGTAGAATGTAGGTTGATCATGAGACATAATGCACTTGGTGTGCTCCTAGGAGATTCTTGCATCGTGGAAGATGCAAGTTGTCTTGGTGACGTAAATAATTCTTGGCATGCTCCTATGTTGGTAGAACACAGGTCGTATGTGATATGAATTTGAGCTATTCTCCTTGTATGATGATGAGATGATCTGGATACAACGAGATGGTGGTAGGAGATGCAGGTGATTGTAGTGGAAATGTAATGAATAGTCTTGGGATGTACCTACGCAGTGGCTTGGTCATGGATATGATGAAGACCTAGATGAGGACTAGAACTACAGTGAGCATGAAACATGGTTGGCTCTGTAGAAACTTCTAATGAAAAATATATCTTACATATGGAACTATTCAATGATAAAAAAAATGAAGACTATGGCAGTAGCTGTGATGATCACTCTAAGATGATGACGTGACCAAATGTGTTGTTGAATTTCATGAGAGAATGCCTTCCTAGTTAAGAGGGATTGTTGTTGTATTTGTAAGTTCGAAATATATTATGATGTATATTATCATTGTATGGTGTTGTACCCCCATCAAATTTATGTTTCCCTCCTTTCGAGATGTCATTATTGTCTATGGTCCTTGAGGTACAACCTCCATTGCAAGTTGAGGAAGTAGTCCCAAGTTTGATATAATGAAATTTATATTTAGAGTCTCACTAGTTGAAGTCATCCCTACTAGGGTAATAGGTCATCCCAATCAAGTTAGAAGGTCGGTAACTCTATGTATAAAAATAGGGATGCACCCTCCCTCATTTCGACACACACTCATTCACTCAATTTCACATGAGGAGAGAGAAAAGATCAAGGAGGAGAGAGAGAGAGAGAGAGTTGCAGAAGGCTTATTATGCTTGGGTTTTTACTCTTGTGATAATGTATTAGTAATGGAACTATTATGAGGAAGTTTACAAGGTTTTCTTCTTTATGGTTTCCTTGAGAAAAATATTTCTTTCTTGTGTATATTCTCTATCTTGTGCACCTTGGATATTTTAATGTGCTTGTTATTATTTTAGATAAAGATCCTAATAAATTTGAATAAGTCTAAAAAAACTAACACTCTCCATATTCTATGATGAACTTTTTGTAATACCCCATATGTCCTAATGTATTTCTAAATTGTTTCATTTTCTAGGGTGGTGGTAGGTCGACAATAATTGCGATATTTGTAGGATCCATCAGTATTCCATCTCGACAAACCACATGACCCAGCAAGATTCCAAAGGAGCACAAAAAATGCACTTCTTTAAATTAAGGGAAATATGGAATTGTCAACATCATTCAAGCATCATTCTAAGACTATGTATGTGATCTTTTACCAACCCAAATACAGTACATGCATTAAAGTATACCTAAATAAATTTATGGATCAATTATTTAAAAGGAGCTACAACTATTCTAGAAAAAATAGGGGGAGCATCTTGAGTCCAAAAGTCGTTATTGTATATTGGAAACGTCCCCATTTCATCCCAAATATTGTTTTGTGCCGATATTCCTTTGAAATATTGATCTGATGGTAACTAGAGTATCCATCAATAAATGAATATATTTCTTTGCCTGTGACACTCTCCAATACTTCAACAGTAAATGGTGTCGGAAACAGATCATGCAAGAAGGCATCATTCAAATTTATGAAGTCGACGCAGATATGGATTTGACTAATTTTCTTATCTTGTACTACCATTGGGATAATCCATTCAGGTTCTTCAAGATGTTCTACAATGCCCACATCTAACATTCTTTCTAAATTTGTCTTAATGTTTTATTTTTACCTTGGATTGAGCCGATATGGTCTTTTTTTAAAAGGTTTTGTGTTGGGATTCAAGGGAATCTTCAATAATCCCTTTCATTTCTAAAAATTTAGTGGGAACAATTCTTGGAACTCATGTAATAGGTACGGAATATTTCCTATGGTCTCATCATCTCAGTAGTCTCTAATATTGGAAAATTTCATATTCTCTAGCGAACAAATGTTTACTTTCTTTATTTGGAGAGGATCCTGAAGTTGTTCACTTGATATACCTGACCCTTGTTGGAGTAGAGCCCCGCAGCTACAGGAAAAGATGCCATTTTGGCGGATAGACAGTTTGGTGAAGATGAAGAGATAAGGTAAAGATACGACGTCGTAGCATGTTTCTAGCTGCAGAGCAGAGCCAGAAAATATGACTACAGGGGCATAGAAGTCAAAGAAGATGATAGTACCTGAGCGACTGAGAAGAGAGAGCTCACCCACTGCATTGAAGGTAGCAGCGGAAGACAGGAGGGCTCAGCTACCCTCATAAAGGAAAAGGAGCAACGAGGTCGAGGTATTGAAGATGAAGGACATAAAAGGGAAGCGGTGCATAGTACCCATGGTCAGCGCTGGGAAGCATGGAAGACTGCAGGGAGCAGTGATGTGACGGAAAGTGGCTACCCCAAGTACAGATATGCCAACTGTCACTAGTTAGGGTTTTTTGGTTACTGTTGGGACAGGCCCACAGTGTTGTAATGGCAAGACCTTTGAGCCACCTATAAAGGGATGTATTTTGTATTGTAAAAGGTTAGCTAGTTAGCCATTGAGTCTGTTATCTCACAGTTACCTTGTATTGTAATAGAGTTGAGCTCTGGTTCTATATTCAGTCTGTAGTATCTTACTGTAACCAGTAGCTAGCTCATTGAGCATGTATGTAACAATCCGAAGGGATTGACAGAGAGAGAGAGAGAGAGAGAGAATATTATAAGAAGGCAATATAGAGATAGAGAAGAGATCTAGGAGAGAAGGGCTCCAGGTAGTGAGTGCGGAGTTACCCAGAAGATCTCTAGCTGCATATGCGGTGCAGCAGAACTATGTACTCTCTCAGGATATAATAAAACACAGTTATGTGGACGTAGCTTCTACCCTGGAAGTGAACCACATAAAATCAGAGTGTTATGTGAATGATTCTTGTGATTGTGTCTACTTGTTGTATCTGTCACTCATTATGTGAACTTTGCTTACAGTTAAATGTATGTATGTGTTATTCAGTTCATAGCATTATAGAAGGATAAATGCATGTTGAAGTCTTTAGTATTCTGTATAAGAGTTTGGCTATGTTTCACTCAAGACAGTAAGAGTCGTAGTGTAAAGCAGCCTTGTATGTTGAGACCTGTAAGTTTAACAAAAGTAACACTAAGTGCGCTGAGCCGTAGCGGTAGGATATCGTAGGGAGGCGATATTGCACCATCAGGGGAGCTGAGGTGCGAGATACCGCAGGTTAAGTATCGAGCGTAGGAGAGAGTTACATGTTTCCCAGGACACAGTGATGCGATAAGGACTAGAGTCGTTGCGAGAAAGAGGAAACTGTGCATCGCGGAGAGAGAGAGACCTCGCGGGTTGAGAAGAGCTGCGAGGCGCACATAGGATGCTACCGAACTTGGTCGACGAAACTTGAGTCTTTGGCCAACCCATTAGAATCACTTTGGGTGAGACTTTAGGCCACTCCGCGGTCTGTTGCTGAAAGGGCTAGTGAGCTAGGGGTGTTGTTGGTACATTACAGTAAACCCGGATCTGCCCATAGCGACCAACAAATGGTTCCGTTGCCAGTTTTGAACAAATTGAGCACTGATGTTCTATTGGCATCCTACTAGAGATGAACTCAACCAGTGGGTTGGGTCTAAGGAGAAAGAGTTTTTCGAACACGAGAAAAAGATTCCTAAACTGAGTATAGAGGACTGGTTACAAAAACATATCTTTACAGACCTGCATACGATATTTTTTGTGACCTATGGAAATGAGCTTTACGACTGGTTATCAAAGTTGACTGATAAGAACATATTCAAGAAGAAAAGAAACATTATCTGGACACCAGAGCTGATTCAAACCGTGAAGAACCTTGATAATCCCATTACAAGGAAAGTAGACTTCTGGCTTGCGAGTGTGCTAGAAGGCTTCGTCACAGAGTTTGCAGTTGAACAGAGAAAAAGCTTTAGCGAGGCTGAGCAGTACTTCTTCAAAGGATATCACGGTAAGTACCTAAAATATTTAAACTTGTCCATTAAGATGTTATTACATGAAAAAGGAGTAATGGATATGGTTTCAGATCAATAAGTTAACAAATTGTAATGTCACAAGAGTTTGAGAGTGATTTTGATGACATTGGAAGTACATGTAGTGGAAAGAAATACAAAGTAGATTTCAGATCTCCCATATTTGAAGACAGTTCAGATAGTACTAGACAGCAGAGTCATATCCAAACAGACAGAATAGAAGGGGGTATCCCTTACCACCCTTATACCCCACAGAAATAGAATGGGTCTCAGAACAATCCCGTAGGAACTCCATCTAATATCTCCCAGACGGTACATACTACCACTCCATCACCTCCACCTACACCGCTGAGTGGTAGTAACACAACAAATCAACATCCACCATGTAGAAATAGGATGGGGGATGACATGAAGCTACCTATATTAAAGGGTACAGGGGTAGAGGACCCAGAGTAGCATTGGTTTCTATGTGAAGCTGTGTGGACCATTAAAACAATCCATGATGATAATATTAAACTTGTATAGTTGGTCACCACACTAAGAGAACAAGCCTTAACATGGTATATGAAGTATACCTCAGTGATACCCAGAACACTTGTTCAGGTTAGGACCACCATGATTAAAGAGTTTAGGAAACCTAAGTCTAAGTCACAGTGCATTATAGAGCTCAAAGACATCAAACAATTACCTACAGAGTCAGTGTGGGACTTCGATCAGAAATTCAAAGCCCTTATAGACCAAGTCAGCTTTGAGTTTGTGCTAGAGCAGCATAAGGAATGGTTTATTGCATCCCTACTCCCTCACATCAGACTGCCATTAATGCAACAGAAACTCCAGACGTAGGATGGCGCGTTGGAAATGGAGATGAAACTAGAGGCTTCACCTCTAGCTGAAACCAGCATAGGTATGACAAACCTACAAAACCAGTTGGCTAATCTCACATTACAGATGCATGAGATTAGAAAAGGAAAAGAGGTTGCGCAAGACATATGGTGCGTAAAGTGTAAAGCACAAGGCCATACTAAAGACAATTGTCCAGTCTTTGTAGAATATCTAGCAATTGGGGCTCCTAACCCCTTACCACAGACCCATGGGCCGTGGTGTGAAATATGCAAAACAAGAGGACACCCACCTCAACAATTCCCTCTACTTTAGAAGTACGTGCAGACACCTAAGAACTTATACTGTGTCTTCTACAAGTCCGTAGGCCATGATGAACATGATTGTCTAGCCTATGATCTCATGGTCGGGAGAAAGCAAGACTTGTACAGAGTCCAATCAGAAACATAGGGTCCAACAGCAGGACCACAGCATGATCCGGCTCATGTTGGCCGTGGAGGAGGCTTTGGCCATGGAAAAGGCTTTGGCCGTGGTCGTGGAATGGTTACTTGTTACAACTGTGGAGTTATAGGACATTATGCTAGGGACTGTCAGAGCCCCACCACCTCAGGTAACTATTTCAAATCTTACGATCATGCTATAGAAGAATGTCCTATCTTGATAGCTAAGATCAGAGAACCTAAGCCAGCAGTACACCAGAACATCCAGCTTATTGCTGCTGAGCAGGAAGAACCAGAACCGAGAGTCAACATTGTGACTCACAGCAGTGCTTCGACCAATGGGACATCGCAGGATAGTGAAAAGAACACAGGATCGGAGTGGGTGCGCAAAGCTACTAATAAATCAACACCACTCGACCTGTAGAAGAATAAAGAAATATTTCAGGAAGCTAAAACTTTCTTTGATGATCGTATGCAATTAGGATCGTAGGTATCGCCATCTAGGGGCGTATCACAGCAAGCACCTTGTGGTGTTAGCCCTGTACAGATATCGCAGGCTACCACATCGAGGGCTTGCGACGAGGACGAGTTGGTAGGAAGTGTACAATCCTTCCTGCGGAGTTGTTTGAAACTCGTGAGAAATGAGCAAGCTAACGTAGAACTCCAGCGCATCATAGATTAGTGTCATCCATCTTCTTCCATGGGCAGTGCACATCATGTTGTTCATAATATTATGGGACATACAAGAACAGGAAGAGAGATGCGACTTGAAGCACAGGTTGGAGAATTTGAAATGGATGAGGTGATCCTAGATCTAGGATCATAGGTAAATGTTCTGACTAAGCAGACATGGGAACAAATGGGTAGCCCTAATTTAGTCAGATCACCTATCCATCTGAGATTAGCTAATCAGCAATGAGTATCACCTCTGGGTCGATTACCGCAGGTGCCAGTTGACATTGACAGAGTTCGCAGCTCTGTGGACTTTGAAGTTATAGAAATCATTGGCAATAGTATACCATATCTATCTCTACTAGGTATTGATTGGGCAATCGATAACATGGCCGTTATTGACTTAAAGAGAAGACAAATTACCTTTAAGGACGCGCAAATCCAGGTCATCACACCGTTAGATCCTCTTCAGGGTCCT
This sequence comes from Pseudotsuga menziesii, assembly GCA_001517045.1. Taxonomy (NCBI): domain Eukaryota; kingdom Viridiplantae; phylum Streptophyta; class Pinopsida; order Pinales; family Pinaceae; genus Pseudotsuga; species Pseudotsuga menziesii. The sequence continues at coordinate 396,992 of LPNX011179823.1, forward strand.
AGATACATTGAACCTATCTGAGCAGAGGAAGATGCACGTAACATGGAGAGTCTCTATCAGATGACTGTGAACCAGAGCGACTACATCAATCCAACCATAGAAGGGAACATTAGTTGGCAATGCGACAGCTCATGCGCATCAGATTCGGATGTTGGTCTAGAGAACTCGCAGAACAGATTTTACAAAGTCTCAGCACGCAGATGTGCATACATGACTAAGTCACTACGATGGATTGGCATAGATATCAATGAGATTCCATCATTTCATGGTCTAACAGATATCCAGGACTTTCTCACGCAGTTTGAACAACAAATTCCTCATGAGCAGAGGATCGCAGCTATGGACCTTGCAGTACAAGCCACACCTGCAAGATGGTGGTATGCACATAAAGAGAATATCACATCATGGGATGATCTTAAGATATTGATGGCGATCAGATTCTCTACTGACATAGAGTATGTCCAGTAGAGATACATAGGAGAAAGTGACCCTAGGTCACATATTCATATGTGTAAATGGAATTGGTTGGACATTCCCAAGGATGAATGGGTTCACTGATTCATTCACACTTTGGATACAGTTCCAAGGAACTGGTACACAGAGACTGAATTGCGCAAGGGAATGACTACATGGCCACTTATGATAGACAGCTTTCTACTCACCTTCTCTTTTGAATCTAAGTATCCAAGTGTTTATCAGGCCCTAGACGTTATAAATATTAAGATATTTGAGGATTGTACCCTATCAATGTCAGCTCAACCTGAGTGGGCCATCCAGTTAGAAGAGGCGCTAGAGTGTTATAACTTTGCATCAGAACTAGAGGAGGAGGATGAGGATCCTCGCAACATCAACATTCCGGAGTCAGAGGGGACTCACGATGTTGATGGACCCAAGCTACAAATTCCAACAATCACAGAACCGATCAAGATTAAACAGATCAACATTGGCATAGACACAGAACCAAAATTTACCTCTATTGGAGACTATTGGAATGATGAAACAGTCGGACAGATTGCAGACTTGCTACATGGTTAGCAGGACCTATTTCCCACCAAGTTCATAGAGATGAAGGGAATAGTTAGAGACTTGGGAGTAATGAGGATACCATTGAAAGAGGATGCTAGACCAGTTAAGCAGCGTCCATATAGATTAAATCCATGCTATAAAGAAAAAGTTAAGGATGAGATCGATAAGATGATAGTGGCAGGCATCATCGAGCTAGTGGAAGAAAGAGAATGGGTTAGTCCCATGGTTGTGCAAGAGAAGAAAACCAAAGGAGACATCAGGATCTGTGTCAACTTGCGTAAACTCAACGACGTATCACTTCATGATCCATTTCCGACACCTTTCACTGATGAAGTGCTAGACAATGTGGGAGGACAGGAGGTATACTCCTTCACTGATGGCTTTTTAGGCTATCACCAGATCAGAATCCATCCAAAAGATCGATCTAAGACCACTTTTGCAACAGAATGGGGCTCATTCTAGTATACGGTAATGCCCTTTGGTCTTAAGAATGCACCAGCTATCTTTTCTAGAATAGTAGTTGCTATATTTAAAGAATAAATCCATAAATTCTTAGAAATTTATTTTGATGATTGGACTGTATTTGGATTAATTGACAAGCACATAGGATATTTAAGACTGATGTTAGAGAAATATAGGCAGTACCAGATTTCTTTAAACTTGAAAAAATGTATATTCTGTGTGCCATTCGGTATTTTGTTGGGTCACATTGTTTGCAGGCAAGGCTTGATGGTAGATCTCGCAAAGATTGCCATCATTGTAAATCTTCCAGCACCCAACTCAGTCAAACAATTGAGAATAGTACTTGGTCATACTGGGTACTACAGAAAATTCATCAAGGGATATGCAAAGATTACAGCACCGATGGAAAAAATGTTAAAGAAAGATATAAAATTCCTATGGAATGAGGAATGTCAGCAGAGTCTAGACACACTTAAAGAGAAGATGGTTACAGCACCCATATTAGTATTTCCAAACTGGACTAAGCCATTTCATGTACATGTGGATGCGTCTGGCATCGCACTAGGGATTATTTTAACGCAACCGGGAGAAGGAGGTATCGATCATCCTATCACATGCTCAAGCAGAAACCTATCGACGACAGAAAAAAAATACACCATACAGAAAGAGAAGGCTTAGCTATGGTGTACACGCTACAGAAGTTCAGTAACTACCTGTTGGGTGCCTTGTTCAAGATGTTTACCGACCATTCTACTTTGAAGTACTTGGTCAATAAGCCAGTGTTAGGGGGATGAATCTGCAGATGGTTACTCCTATTCCAGGAGTATGATTTTGAAATTATTGTCAAACCAGGAAGATTGAATGCCGGACCAGATCATCTGTCACGAATAGACTCAGGAGAAGAGCCAAGTAATCTAGAGGACAATTTGCCAGATGCAAAATTGTTTTTTATTCAGATCGCAGACGAGTACTATGCTGATATTATTCACTTTCTCACTACAGGATGGGCACCTGATGAGTCTACCAAGCATCAAAAGAGGTAGTTGTTTGTTAAAGAAGTAGACTTCACTCTGATTGCAGGATAGTTATACAAGTTAGGTCCAAATGAATTCCTGCGCAGATGTGTGATGCCACATGAAAAAGAGGCCATTATCAGAGAAGCACATTCCAGTACCGCAGGAGGTCATTTTGCAGGAAAGCCAACTGCGCAGAAAATCCTGACCGCAGGATTATGGTGGCCTACTTTACATAAGGATACTAAGGAATTTTGCAGATGCTGCAATATCTTCCAGAGGGTAGGAAAACCTTCGCGGAGAGATGAAATGCCACTGTGACCGCAGATTACACTGCGCGCATTCGACAAGTGGGCTATAGACTTTGTGGGTCCTATCAACCCACCAGGGAAACAAACTGGTGCAAGATACATCATCACAAGAACATAATACCTCACCAGATGGGCGGAGGCTAAAGCAGTAAGGAATTGTGACACTGCTATAGCTACACAGTTCCTCTTTGAGAACATTATCAGTAGATTTGGATGTCCAGTAATTTTGATGAGCGATCAAGGCACCCATTTCTTGAACCACACTATTGAGGCCTTGACAGAGGAATTCTAGATACAGCACCATAAGAGCACTCCCTACCACCCACAAGCTAATGGTACGGTGGAGGCCTTTAACAAGATTATAGAAAATGCTCTTACTAAGATCTGCAACAGCCAAAGAAACGACTGGGACCTTAGGGTTAATGCTGTGTTGTGGGCTTATAGGATGGCATGTAAGAAACTTACAGGCCATACACCTTTCAGCTTGGTGTATGGACAAGAGGCTGTTATGCCTATGGAGTATATTCTTCCTAGTCTAAGAATTGCTTAGATCACCGAGATGGCTGATATAGACACGGTGCATGAAAGGCTAGCACAGCTCCTTGCCTTAGAGGAAGACAAATTCATCGTCGGATTCCATCAGAAAGTGTAGAAGGCACGAGAAAAATCTTGGCATGACAGACACATTAAGAGGAAGACTCTTCAGATCAGAGACCTAGTACTCCTCTATGACAGTAAATTTATTAAGTTTCCAGGGAATTTCAAGGCGCATTGGTTGGGGCCATATCAGATACAACAAGTTACAGAGGGAGGAGCCGTTCAGCTCAGGAAACTAAATGGGGAGCTTCTTCCCACATTGATTAATGGCAGTAGGCTTAAGCTTTACAGTGCTATCCACTCCATACCCTAGCTTTAACTCAGACAATTATGAAGGTGCAGATGTCCAGTGTAGTTGAAAGGAGGCATCGCACAAGGAATTAGTCTACACCGGCAGGTATTCTAAGTATAAGGAATCACATAAGGATGGTTCATTTTGCGTAAGACATTAAGCGGCTTGCGGGTAAAAAAAAAAAACTGTTTAAAGTTTGTTTTGAGCAGGTGATGCGGTGTGGCATCGCAACAACGTGATGTTTCTCCGTGCCATGTATCCAATTTTGAAAAATGACAGAGGGCCAGTCAATTCGCCTTCTGATAGGCAGTTAATGAAGAAATGATCGGTATACCTTGCCATAGATTTGGCAGTAGCATAATAAATTTTCCAGATTTAGTAAATCTTCGACGAGACCGGCGCCTGCACACACAGGGTTCAAGGGAAATTTGATCAGATTTTAGCATTTAATGAGGATCAAAACGATGGGTGTGGTCTCATCCATGCATTAATACCACCGACGGGTTCAGCCTAGATGACCGTTGCGTCCGGGATTATAGCCTTTAGCATAAAAACAGAGATCATTCATTCATGACGGTTACTTTTGTGAGAGCCGAGAGCTATAGAGTAACTTGTTAAGTTTTCCCTGTGCAGAGCTAATTTCATTACAGAGTGCTGTGATTTCCCTATTTCGCAGCCATTGCCAATCTAAAGAATTCCACCGAGTGGGTTCTATCCGAGGAAGAACCTATAGAAGACATTTTGGAAAGGTTCGAGCATGGAGGCCTTGTGTCCGCTATGGCGATACCACCCAGGAGTATGAAACCAGGTTCATCATAGGTCAAACAGCTACCAATGATGAGGTGTCAAGTTCAGACAATAGATGAGTCCAGTCTCGAACAGGGAAAAAGGAAAAGGAGGAAAGTAAAAGTGAGAAACAGAAAAAGAAGACCAACTCGGATGGCTATGCGCGTGGATTTTCCCAGAAGATCTCACGAAAAGAAAAAAGGACCAAGAAACAGGCATCCAAGACGAAGAAAAACAAAAGGAAAAAGGAAATGAACGAAGGTTCTCGGAATGGAATTCAAGGCCTGTATAGTTGCTACGAAAGGATCCAGACTGAATGAAATATTTGATAAGGCTAGAAGATATAGATTTTCCTTGTGATAAAATTTCTAACCCAGATAAAGAGGAAAGGATATCTATGGAAGGCTTCTCAAAAGCTTAAGATCCTTCAAGTATCACAAGCGACGAGAGCGAGAGCATGACAATGAGGGAAGGAAAGATAAGAGAGCCCAACGAACTAAGTTACAGAACCTATGGAGAACGAAGTCGCAGGACTTCGCGACAAATTTAAGCAGACTTCACAGGAATCCAAGGAGAAGCTACAGCAGGAGAAGGCCGCTGGTAGTGGCTTGAGGATGAGCCACAAGTAAGTGTTAGGGGACTGTTGGAGTAGAGCCCCGTAGCTATAGGAAAAGCTGCCATTTTGTTGGATAGATAGTTTGGCGAAGATGAAGAGATAAGGTAAAGATACGATGCCGTAGCATTTTTCTAGTTGTAGAGTAGAGCCGGAAACTATGACTACAGGGGTAGAGAAGTCAAAGAAGATGATAGTACCTAAGCGGCCGAGAAGAGAGAGCTCACCCACTGCATTAAAGGCAGTGGCAGAAGATAGGAGGGCTTAGCTACCCTCATAAAGGAAAAGGAGCAATGAGGCCGAGGTATTGAAGATGAAGGACAGAAAAGGGAAGTGGTGCACAATACCCATGGTCAGCGTCGGGAAACATGGAATACTGTAGAGAGTAGTGGTTTGACAGAAAGTGGCTACCCCAAGTACAGATATGCTGACTATCACTAGTTAGGGTTTTTGGGTTACTGTTGGGACAGGCCCACAGTGTTGTAATGGCGAGACCTTTGGGCCGCCTATAAAGGGATGTATTTTGTATTGTAAAAGGTTAGCTAGTTAGCCATTGAGTCTTTTAGCTCACAGTTACCTTGTATTGTAATAGAGTTGAGCTCTGGTTCTGTATTCAGTCTGTAGTATCTTACTATAACCAGTAGCTAGCTCATTGAGCATGTATGTAACAATCCGCAGGGATTGACAGAGAGAGAGAGAGAGAGAGAATATTGTAAGAAGGAAATATAGAGATAGAGAAGAGATGTAGGAGAGAAGGGCTCCAGGAAGTGAGTGTGGAGTTACCCAGAAGATCTCTAGCTGCATATGTGGTGCAACAGAACTGTGTACTCTCTAAGGATACAATAAAACACAGTTTTGTGGACGTAGCTTCTACCTTGGAAGTGAACCACGTAAAATCAGAGTGTTATGTGATTGATTCTTGTGATTGTGTCTACTTGTTGTATCTGTCACTCATTATGTGAACTTTTCTTACAGTTAAATGTATGTATGTGTTATTCAGTTCACAGCATTATAGAAGGATAAATGCATGTTGAAGTCTTTAGTATTCTGTATAATAGTTTGGCTATGTTTCACTCAAGACAGTAAGAGTCACAGTGTAAAGCAGTCTTGTATGTTGAGTCCTGTAAGTTGAACACAAGTAACACTAAGTGTGCTGAGCCGTAGCGGTAAGATATCGCAGGGAGGTGATATCGCACCATCAAGGGAGCTGAGGTGCGAGATACCATAGGTTAAGGATTGAGCGTAGGAGAGAGTTACGTGTTTCCCAGGACACGGCGATGCGATAAGGGCTAGAGTCATCACGAGAAAGAGGAAACTACGCATCACGGAGAGAGAGATACCTCGCGGGTTGAGAAGAGCTGCGAGGCGCACATAGGATGCTACAGAACCTGGTCAAAGACACTTGAGTCTTTGGCCAACCCATTAGAATCACTTTGGGTGAGACTTCAGGCCGCTCCATGGTCTGTCGCCGAAAGGGCTAGTGAGCTAGGGGTGTTGTTGGTACATTACAGTAAACTCGGGTCTGCCCATAGTGACCAACAACCCTTCCATTATGCTAGTACCTTTAGACTCAAGTATATTTATGTCACTTGGATCATCATCATCAAGTTCACCTGATACATTGTAGCACTCCATCCAATGCTGGATTGTCACACTACTATGATGGAAATCTTCGTTGACACAAGAATATCTTAAAATATCCTAGTTATGATTACTTGTAGAGAAACATCAATTGAAGGATGATCGTCAACAAATTCAAACGTATGCATGAAACTGGAAGCTAGCTATTCCCACTCAATTATTCCTCGGCATAGCTCAACCGATGTATACTACTTTCTCAATATCATGTCCAAATTATGTATAAATTGGTGGAACAATTCCTGTCGTGGAGACATCTCCCATGTCGCATGACAATTCTCAATATGTTCGATAAGACTAGTCATTCCTACATATTTCGAACCAGTATAGAGCATATTTTATCCAAATTAGAGTTCCAATAATCTTTGGCATTAATTCCATTCTAAAATAGTCTACTTATGCATAACCCACCATCTTGTGGGTGTAGCCTTCAATGCAAAGTCCAGGGATACCAAGCATTGAGGTTCAGATAATTTCTATTCAAACTCTATCAAAAATGATTCCAAGTTAGGAAAACCCTCATAGGTAGGCATATCACATACCTCAGTACCTACCCATCGCACAAAATTTGTAATTCTTTCTCATTTTTTCATTCATACTTCATGGAGTTGGTTCTTCCAAGTATCCAATGTTTCTTCTGAATTTGATGAGCAGGAACTAATGCTTCTCCAACTAAGTTTCCCAATATTTGTTGGATTCACATAGTCATCCATCACAGAAGTAATATTGTAGATTTTATCTCGGTATCCTTCTTGTCCTTCATTATTTACTTCTCTACATACCTCTGGCCTTACAGGGGATTAGTAGGCACGACCACCCTTAGCTCTGCATCCTCAAATGTTAATATCATTTTGTTAAAATTGATAATAGTTTGATTATCAATGGACTAGTAGATCCCTAATAGGACATGGATTTGTATCATCAACAATGTCTATAACTTCAAAATATGCATAAGTCTAAATTCCTTGTATCTCAATAGGAATCTATGTCATCTGATCAATAGGAAAAACCTTCCACTGATTTTCTAATATCATCTAAATAGGATACCATACTAGTCTTGGATTTACCATGCTTTTCCATGTCTTTCTGGTGCGAATGTTAACATATGAGCCCAATTCCAGAATAATATAGTCCTTTCCATAATCACCTATCTGGGAATTCATCCTTAGCTCACGACCAGTTTCAATCTTTTTCCAATGTGGTTAGCTCTATTTTCTGGTCACATCTCTAGATGAAATTATACAAATAAAGATAACATTTCTACTATAGCATCCTTATATTATATTCATGTTAAAAAAATTTTAAGGAATTCTTTCAACTTACTAACCTTTTATGTGGGTTTCTTTTGAAATAGTTGGTTGAATATTTGCGGTATTTCCAATATTGGTCCTTCATTCGGTACAGTTACAGAAATTGACTCTTGATTTCTATGGATGAACTCCTAACAGGTGTCCAAGAGTACTTCCTTTTCTTTCTATAAATAAAATGGTACCTTCTTTTGTTGTGTTGGTTTCACTCTCAGTTGTCCCTATGGTGCTTCTTGATATCCTCCAACCACAACACCTCCTCTTGCAACGAAAACAATATTACGATCCCTTGATTTAGAAAATATATTATGTATGTTTGGATTATAATTCTAAGGAGGGTTCTAGTTTCCCATGTTTCTAGCATTCCACTTAGCAATCGACTATGGAAATTCTTCAATCGTATGATCCATTTCATTGCAATATGAACATGTTGATGTAGGATTAGTGCAATCTATGTCTAAATGTATGGGCTATCCACAATTGTAACAAATCAATTGGCCTCTTCCATGACCAAATCCTCCTCCTTGTCGTTGGAATTTGAAAAGACCGCCTCCCCTGGTTTGAGGGTATTGTTCCTGTGGGTATTGTTCCTATGGAAATTGTTCCTAAGATCGCTCTTCTTGCATATGTTCATCATTATTGATTAAGTATGTTTCAATTTTGTTATCCTGTAGTAATTGATATGCCTTGCAATATTTGTTGTCGTGTCCCTTTGGTCGACATAATTTACAATATAGACTAGCTAGTGGACTTACTATTTTCTATAAATATAAGCATTCTTCCGATCGTTTTTCTATGGTCTATAAAATTCTACACCATGGAATCCATTGCATATTTATCGGATTTGGTGCGCCTGATGTAATATAGTTCATGAATGTCAGGCATGAATCTTTATGATGGCCCTTGGTTCTACATCGTGTACACCATAGTTCATCTTGCACTTATTTTCCTTTATTGATATACTACAGTTGTAATGTGAGGTTGGAAATGTGTGATTGTATTTGCATCATTCCTGCACCAGTTTCTCCAATTGGTGAAGCCTTTAGTTTGATAACAATCTCAAGAGCCTCACTCTGATATACAATATTTTTTTGTATCAAAGGAACATGGATATGAGGTAACAACATCACAGTAAATCATTCTTTATGTTGGACATCTGACATCTAAAACGTCACCTTATCTATCGGAGTTTTAAATATTTGGTCGAAGTCTCGAACATATTCAGTCGATAACTGCTTCATCTCTTTTAACTCTTTAATGCATTTTGACTCGGATTTAGGTTTCTTAAACTCATATCTCAATCTTGTGCGTATTTGATCTAATAACTTCTAGAGAATCCCTGTTGGAATAATAGATAATTTCATATACTAGTCAAGCACATGACCTCTAATGGTTATGATAATATGAGCTTTATTTATAGCATCATCTTGGACTTGCCACACTGTCCGTACAACTTTTCATAGGAACCAATGTTTTTGAGGGTCCTCTAACCCAGTTCCATTAAATATTGGTAACTTTAAACATTTCCATCCATGCTATTTACTCTTGGTATTGTTTAATTAAAGGTTCCACTAGTGGGTCTTTCTTGATTAATATTCCCACTGTTACTGATATTATGATTGGAAAAAAAATTGGGCGACGTGTTTCCATATCTTACCTCAGGTGCTGGATATGTACGAGGGGTTGGGGGTATGTCATAATATTGATCTGGATCTAGTACCTCTTCTTCTTCTTCATATATAATTATATATTCCTCTTTCTCATCACAAGATTCTCCATCGAGATGTGGTGCCAATTCGTAGTCCCTTCTTTCACTTGTGATGAAACTTCCTCTCTTGGTCGCAGTCCTTATTCTCTTTCCTGACTGAAATATTCTTCCACTTCTCAAGAGACCACTTTCTTTCTTAGTCTCACTATAAATAGGAAACATCTCAGTTTATTCACGTCCATTATGCACACAATATTTGTTGCGACATTACCCCAGCTCCCCATGCACACTTATTTATCTGTCAGACTCTATTCTCGGGATCCCTTTTTCATATATCCACATCTTTATCCACAACTTCAAATATTTTAGATAGGGACCTCTATTTTCTTGGAAGAATTTTCTTGAATAACTTTTCAACTACTATATTTAAATTAATAGTCAATTGAATAACTTTTTCCATCCTTTTTATTTCTTATTTTTTAAAATCTTTTTAACCTTTGACTTTTCTCCATCTAAGTTAAAAAAATATATGTATTAAAATATTTTTTTTTATAAATTTTTTTATATTATTCAATTTGTCAACCTTAATTTTCTCAATTGTATCCCCAAACATTTTTATCTATAATTTTTATAATTAACGACTAGTTTTTAATTTTCTATATATACTCTACTTCCCTCTTCTTTTCTATTGTTCCATATATTCAAATGATCATGATGATGGGTGGAGGGTCCACCCAAAACATTTTGATCACTTCTAAATTTCTACACAGTGCAAATCCATAAGATTTCACACAATGAGCGAACACTGTGGAAACATTCATGCAAGAATTCTCTTTATGTTTTGTTGTATGACTTTATCATGTCGACTACAATATCCACCATATATCCCTCCAGAATACTATCAACCAAGAATTCAACAACCATTTAATATTCTGGATCTGATATACAAATTAGAATACTGACTTGCTGGAACTTTAATTAAAATTCTTAATTAAAACCATGCACTCAATCAGACAACTTTTGAACTCGGCGGATAAGGGCATTTTGCTGAGAAAATTATAAAAAAGAAGCAGGATGATGGGAAAAACCAAGAACAAATTTTATAACTAAGAAAGTGTCTTTCCTAATACATTTATATTAGGGACCATTTAGGTTTCAGAATCATGTAGGTTGAGACTTACTCCCACGCTTCTGGGTCACCCAACTGTGAAACTAGGAAGAACTTTTTCAATCCAATCAACCAGGGGTTTTGAAACTTGCAGAGTTGTAGCCAGACTAGTAATAATATTCTAAAAAAAAATTAGACATTCAAGAACAGTTCTAGAATGATTTTGGGCTGTTACAAAAGATATGGGAAAAACTGGCAGTTTTGTCCCAGGGAGAACCTGTGCAGAGAAGGCTTCCCAAACAGGGTATAGAATCAAAAAAATATTAATATGAATGTTGGGATGGATATATGTGTCTATTAAAAACCTATATAAACTTATGAAATTACATTTGGATATACAGATCTCTCAGAATTAATAAAACTCTAAGACTAGTTAAATTTGCCTAGTCAACTAAAAAGGGTGTACATTAATTCATGAATTTCATACCATAATGAAATAAGACCTACTAATGAAGTTTTACAGAGGTAAATATATCATCATTATTCATATCATAACCTTTAAAACTCCTTTCATGGACATTAGTTTACTCCCATTACATTGTACAGTCAAATACCCCACTAAATGGGCACAAAATTCACTTCTCATGAGAATTTAACCATGGAACCTCTACGAGACAGAATCTTAATGTCACATACATATTAGAATGAGTGGGAATAAGATATAGATCTTAATATGATCTTTATGGAATCCTCCTTATCTCAAGTCACCTGCAATAAGATAGAAGGGGAAGAGAGATAAGAAGAAGAATGAGAACATTGGGGCACATCTCCCAAGAAACAAAGGCACAACACTTAGCAAGGAAGACTTAGTTTCATCAACATAAAAATAATCAACATCCAAAACTGAGAAATGGAGTTGGAATCACCCTTAAATAAACCTTGAGTGACTTGGGTGAGTTGTTGAGAAAGTTGCCACTTGCTAAACCCTAATCCTAATCACGATTTCACCATCCCTGAGGAGAATAACATGTATGACTCATGAGATATTTTTCCCTTTCAATAAACTTTCATCCAAATTAGAAATTGTTCCCTCCATATGCCCAAAGTTGCATGCTTTTTCCTATGACATCTTTTCAACACTGTATGCTTTTGTAACCGAACCTCTAAATGGAAACTACGCCCTCCTTTGGTTCGAAGTTGCCTTCTTTTCCTTTTGAAAAATTTTATGCACTTTTTATTTTATGAATGAACCTATAAATGGAAGTTGTGCCCTATTTTGTCCCAGAGTTTCCTTCTTTGTGCTTGACTTCTTTTTCTTGGATTTTCGTACTTTCCCTTTTTCTTGTCTGCTTTCTTTTGTCAGTCTCTTGACAGTTTCTAATTATCCTCCTAGGCAAGTTGGATTTCCCAAGTGCGCCCTCATGACATGGAAACTTAATTTCACATATTTATTTGTACATTAATTAATAATGTCAATAAATAAAACCAAGTACATGCCTCCTAAATAACAATTCAATAAAATTCCCTAGGTTAATTAATTAATGCATATTTTGACCCCCTAGGTGTTAGGAAAGGCCAACACTTTCGATGTCCCTTAAATTGAGGGACATGGCAATATTCCCTCCCAAGTATTCTTGTCATCAAGAAGAAGCACTCCAGAGTGCTGCAGAATTTGTCGACCATATTTCTGCTGCACCACTCTGGTCATGGTCAATTCTTTAGTGACCACTTCGTTTAACAAAATTATCAACCCAGTTAAGGTAACTGAGTAGAATTCCTAAATCCCACTTCCTCCTCTGTAAGGATCCAAATGTTGCTTCCCCCTTTGGAAATATTTCACTCCCAAGAATTCTAAGATCCCATGGTTTTGTCTTCCTCCTTCCAAACATCATTAACAACAACAACAAAATTTCATCGTAGAGGATGAAAATGAAGATGTAAAATCATACCACCACAATAACAATTGATCACTCCCCATGACAAACTGAATATATTTGAGACTCTCCCACCCAACATGGAACTTCTTTGTGTGGGACCACATCATCTTGAGCCTATTTAAATTATGAAAATCCATGTGCAATCTAGCACTGGAACTCACATCACTATTTCTATGAAGACACAGGTGGTTATCCCATGCCCCACCATGTATACTGAGAGCATCATATAGAATCCATACATTCTCATGGCAATTCACATACAATTTTTCTAATGTTTCTAATGTCTATCCATGTATGAAAGAAATACATTTACCCTCTAGAATACACATCTCAATCATGCATCTAGCCACCCAATCAATTAACAAACATACTTTCATGCTTAATGATTCAAGTGGGAATAATTCAACTACCATTTATGCACTTGTCAAACCACATCGATTGACCATCAATCCATCAACTAGAAGAGTAGGAGTATCATGCTCCTCTTTTGGAATAAAAAAAAAATACTTTCACTCAATTTTCATCGCCACATGATGTGGCTTAAATAGAAGTGTGGGGTTAAGGATTGTGAACCAACTCCCTGAAACACTCATCCATCAATATAATGGATGCACAACTTCTTGCATTATTTGGCTCAGTGACAATGTGATCATGTGCATCCTACAAAATTGTACAACACTTTCCTAGAGGCGACATATAATCTCTTAGCAACCATGCAAGTGCTTGCTCTTCATCTTGTTTGATCTCAAGCTCCTCAAGAACATGCAAATCAAAATGCACCTCATGTGCATGTGTATGCGGGTTATCTAATGGCTGAAAAATAAATTTTTTTTTTTCTATTCATATTTCAAGACAATGACCTTCCCAACAAAAAAATATTGCAAAAATAAAATGCTTCACCTCTGAAGGTCTTCCCTCCAAAGGTGTCTCTTTCCAACCAATCAATGGATGAATAAGTAATTTTATTTTTTGATCCATATGGAATGTGATCAGCCATATTTCTTATAGAGAAAAACACTTTATCCTTCCTCTCAATCTCAATGAGTGCTTGGCCAATATTTTCTTCCTCACAGCTTTTCTCAAGCATCTAGAAATATTCTCCTTCCTCATGGTTGTCCTCCACATGAGGTCCATTCAGCACATCCCAAGTAGTTCCTACCATGTGCACATGATTATTTTCCATGAAATATGGGGGGTGTGATACATTAAAATCCCTTTTAATTTGATCATTCTACAACCTTTACTCTTGAAGGGATTCTTGGGTTCTCTTCAATGAATCATATGTAGCCTCCCATTTACTATGGAGCCTTTCAGACTCTTTTGTTTTCTTCTTGAATGCACAATGGTACATTTAAGCCACCATGAGGAGATGATATCTATCAGATAACAAGTTCATATAGATCTCCTTCATATTGTCCATGTCTTCTTTAAGTGCTATGCATTCTTCTAGAAAGGATTCTCCTTCCATCTCTCCTCCATAATATTTCCGACAACATCTTGCCACCAAGGCATTGATGTCAACAAGGTTGTTCATGGCTTCCATAAGCTTCTCTCTGTCCTCCTTTAGTGATCCACTATGGCTCAAAAATAATATAATCCACCAAGGTTTATTCTTCTAATAGATGACATATAATACCATTTTTATTGTGGCATGGATCCACAACGCAAACTTTCATTCTCAACGTAGAGGTCAACCCTTGAATTTTCTACAAAATCACTTTCATGATGTGAAGTGGAGGGTATATCTGAAGGTTGGTATGACAAGTCATATTTACAAAATTAGAAAGAACCTCATTCCTTGGAATTTCATCTTCATCATATTCCTATAAGGACACTATGGTGGTGTTCTATTCCAGCAAATTCTCAGGTTCACACCCAAGTGTTGTGGCCTTGTCTTCATTTTAATTATGTGATTCAAGAGGTGATTGTAACTCTGAATTGTAATCTTCTTTTGCATATAATCCAAAAAGTGTCTCTCCACCCATACAAGAACCAAAATGATTAGCAATGATCTAGAGATCATCCACAAAGAATTTGGAAGTGCATTCACCTTCCCTTTCTTCTTTGATGCAGTCACCTTACAGTGACTTGCACTCCTCCTCAAAAATCTATTCTTCTTCTTGTCCACTTGAAGAAATAAGTGTATCATTGTCCCTTTCACTGAATGACAATGGATTTGGGGTTTCATCCTCATCTTCATTACTTATTATAGAACGAACAGATCTTTGGATCTTTTATTTCCATAGCATATGCTTCACCTCTTTATCTCTTTTGGCTCCAGGTGGAAAACAACTAGTCCCCACTTTCTTACACATTGCATCCGCCATATGTGCAATATTTTCCATGATTGACTGACAATATAGATATTTTAATAACTTATGTATCTCTAGGTAGAAGTAATATCGAAAAGATAATACCTCCCTTATCTTTGTTTTAAAGCATAGTATTCCATGAAAAACTGGGAGGATTCCTTAGAGTCCTTTCCATCGAACATTTGGCCAAAAACACTTGTATATTTCTGCCATATCACTACATCATATGATGGAACAAATAATTAATCAACATCATACATAATGAATCTAACTGAGGCACTACATGAGGTCTCTTCATAGTATTCTTCTTCATACTGCTCAAGTTCTTCACCGATCACCGGTACGAGCCTCATAGTTGCAACTTGATTTAGTGATTTGCAAACTTATTCAACAAGAGAATTATTTCCACAAGATGAGCCAAGGGAAGAGATATGATACCAATATAACATTCTGGATCTGATATACATATCAGAATAATAAATTTCGACGACTTTAATTAAAATTCTGAATTAAAATTGTGCACTCTATCAGTCAACTTTTGAACTAGGCAGATAAGGGTAATTTGCTGAGAAAATTATAAACAGGAAGAGGGCTGCTGGGAGAAACCAAGGACAAATTTTAGGAATAATAATTTGTCTTACCTAACACATTTATATTAGGTATCATTTATATTTCAGAATTATCTATGCTGAGACTTACTCCCACTCTTTTGGGTCACCCAACCATGGGTTTGGGAAAGTACATAGGTTTGGTCAGAATGGTAATAAGCTTCAAATAGTCAAGAATAGATCTGGAAGTATTTTTGGTTTGTTAGCAAAGATTTGGGAAAAAATGGCAATTTTGGCCTGGGGATACCATGGGCAGCGATTGCTTCCCAAACAGGGTACAGCCTCAACAAAATATCTGTCTAAATGTTGGGATGGATAGAGGGGTCTATTGAAAACCTATAGAAACTTATAAAATTACATTTGGATATAAATATCTATCAGAATTAATAAAACTATAAGACTAGTTAAATTTGCCCAGTCAACTAGCAAGGGTGTACATTAATTCAAGAATTTCGTACCAAATGAAATCAGATCTAGTAATGAAGTTTTACAGAGGCAAATATCTCATCATTAATCATATCATAACCTTTAAAACTCCTTTCATGGGCATTAGTTTACTCTGATTACATCATATAGTCAAATACCCCACTAGATGGGCACAAAAATCACTTCTCATGAGCATTTAATCATGGAGGCTCTACATGATAGAATTTTACCATCATATATAGATAAGAATAAGTGGGAATCATATACATAGGTATATTTGAACTTTATGGGCTCCTCCTTAGCTCAAGTCACCTGCAATAAGATAGAAGGGGAAGAGAGATAAGATGGAGAATGAGAACCTTAGGGCACATCTCCCAAGAAACTGAGGCAAAACACTAAAAAAGGAATCCTTAGCTTCATCAACATCAAAAACTGAAAAATGGAGTTGTAAGCACCATTAAATCAACCTTGAGTGTCTTGGGTGACTTGTTGAGCAAGTACTTCACCTTTCGAGCAAGCTGCCACTTGCTAAACCCTAACCCTAATCATGATTTCACCCTCCTTGAGGAAAATAACATGTATGACTCATGAAAGATGTTTCCATATTAATAAAATTTCATCCAAATTAGAAACTGTGCCCTCATTAGGCTGAAAGTTGCATGCTTTTGCCTATGACAACTTTTCTGCACTGCCTTCTTTTGTAACTGAACATCTAAATGGAAACTGTGCCCTCCTTTTGCCAAGAGTTTCCTTCTTTTCCTTATGTCATATTTTTTTGCACTTTCGCTTTTGTGACCAAACCTCTAAATGGAAATTGTGCCCTCCTTTGGCCCAAAGTTTCTTTCTTTGTGTCTAACATATTTTTCATGGCTTTTAGTACTTTCCCTCTTTCTTGTATGCTTGATTTTGTCAATCCCTTGATAGTTTCTAATTAACCTCCTAGGAAATTTGGATTTTCCAAGTGTGCCCTTGTGAAATGGAAACTTAATTCCACATATTTATTTGTACAATAATTAATAATGTCAATAAATAAAAACAAGTACGTGCCTCATAAATTACAATTTAATAAAATTCCCTAGGTTAATTAATTAATGCATCTTTTGACCCCCTAGGTGTTCTCCAAGGCCAACACTTTTGATTCCCTTCAAGGGAGGGACATGAAAAACCCTATATATAGGATTATTAACTATTTTCAATCATTGGATCAACTAAGGATTCCAATCTGTCGGTTCTCTACCATGCAAATTTTTCTTCTAAGTTGCTAGCTTCGACAACCACTCATGCAATACAATAGGAAATTCACAAAAGAAAATCGCATGAATGTCTATGTAATGGTATCGTTCCAACCTTTCTATCGCGCTTAGACATGATCCTTTAATTTCTTCTTGTGCAAAATCTTGTGCCTTGTAATCAACCCAATCTTGAATTTCAGTTTTTGTTGGGTGCCTAACCATACCCCCCTCACAATGATTCACGGTCCCAGAAGTGGAACCATTTGTTGGATTGCTTCTCTGTCAATCTAGGTCTAGATCCCTTGTTTGTAAACCAAGCCCAACATATCGACATGATAGAGCATAATCCCATTGACACCACATGTGTTGCAAATGAGTTCTCACGCAATATATCTATGGAGACTGCAAGAACTAGGTTTCTAAAGCAGTGTCAGGGGATTTTCTTACATAGCACCATCAAGTCACTCAACCAAAACTAGGAGATAGACTTTTGTCTTCATACATACATCATCAAAGAATATGACATATTGATATGATGACATTCATTACAACATATAGTCTATATTATTAAACATGCAATAATATACCCTTTATATAAGTAAGATGCTCGACACATTTATCACATTCATTCACGACATATATTCATTCAATCATAGACACAATTATTAGAGACACACAGACACATAGGTTAATGTGGAAACCCATCTGGGAAAAACCACAAAGGTGCGCTTCATTTGACATGAGTAATAAATGAACACCTTTGGTTTGCACACACATCCTGCAAGCTCTTCTTTAGAGAACTACTCTTTTCCCCTCTTGTGATCTCTTGTTTTTGGTCTCTATCTCTTTTCTTCGTTTTTTTCTTCTTCTTTGTATATGTGTTATCTCTTTTCTTCTTTCTTCTATTATGTTATTATATTGTTATGTCGTCTACACACAACTTTGATCAACTTTATAGGATTTTAAAACTCTTGATTTACCTTTTGACTAATTCTCAACTGTCAGTCGACAGGTTATCTTACTAATTTAACATGTCCCATTACATCTAAAAATATGCACTATCAGCCCAATTTACAATCATGCTATATTTCCCAAAAGTATACTATTAGTATAATTAACTCTTTACCAAAAATAGACCGAACTCCTTGTGTCGGCCTGCTTTCGTCCTCTTTTGTCATGGCCTCTTTTGTCACAATCTTTGTTTGTCTTGCAATCAGAATCTTCATATTTCCAAGCAAGATTCTAGTTATCTTTTCTCGTCTTTTCCTGGGGCCAACATGGGAGTTTAAATCATAAGGTTTGAAACTTTTTGAGCATGGTTTATAATGTTTCATAAACCTCATACCCTCTTTCACATGAAAAGTATGGAATGCACGGTGAAGACCGTTTATGGGTATTTAAATGATATCATATTAATCACCCATCAAAACAATACATATTTTTATAAAGTGACTTTATATCATAAATTCTAAAATGGGCTCTATCTGTATTAAATCAAAAGTAATATTTTTAAATATAAAGTGCAACTAAACTTATAACAAAAAAATAAGGTCGAGAGTGCTATAGCCTTTTATTTGAAGACAAAGAGGACCAAATAAGCACCAATTCAACCCATTTTTCCACGAGAGGACCAAACGTTTTAAGAATGGTTTATAATGTTTCATAAACCTCATAGCCTCTTTCACGTGAAAAGTATGGAAAGCATGGTCGGGCCTTTATGGGTATTAAAATGACATTATATTAATCACTCCTCAAAAGAAAATTATTATAAAGTGACTTTATATCATAAATTCTAGTGTGGGTTTTATTTGTATTAAATCTAAAGTGATTTTTAAAATTTAAAGTGCAATGAAACTTTATAATAGGAAAATGAGCTTGAGAGTTATATTTTCAGTCATTGCATGCAGTTTCTATTGCATTTTATTTGAATACAAAGAGGACCAAATAAGCACCAATTCAACCCATTTTTCCATCAGATTGATCCTTTTCATTTGGAATGCTGCATAGTTTTCAAAGGAAGTCAAATTTGCAATTATTTTGGGAAACCAATTGATCAAATATCTTGAGGGATGGTTAGAAAAAACCACTACATGCATAAAAGAGAAAACAACAACAGTTCTAAATCAGCGTTATATTTAACCACACATCAGCTCCATATTTAACCATGAATTTGGAAAAAGCCACAAACTCATCCTTTTTAGTTGAATATGAAAAAAGAGAGGGAAATCATTCTCATTGAAGGAGAATAAAATCGATTATGACCTAGTTTTGGCTTTCATGTTCCACCCAGTAGTCTATAAATAGAGATATTTTTCTCATTTGAAAAGAGTTTCATTCATTTATATGAGTGTAGACGAGCTAAAAAAAGCTATCAAGATCTGCAACATTATTCCATTCTCTTTCTTCATAATATAGGATCATGGAAATTTTGTTGTGGATAAAAAAGACAATGGGACTAGGGAAAAGATAAATTAACCCCCCTTATTGTGTGGACTATTATACTGATGAAAATAAATATTTTGTACTTTAATAACCATGATCGAGGTGAGACTCCCACTAGTGTTTTGAATTAAAAGTGCCTTATCTGATGTTGAATGTACTTTTGAAACAGTATGAAATGTCTTTATCTATATACCTAGAGTTATATGGATCTGAAATTTTCTTTAGCTCTATGACTTTCTATGTTTCTTGAATGCAGGTTAATGGAGAGTGTTAATGCTTTATTTTTGGATGTATTTAATGTTGTTATTTCTTCCTTCAGAGAATTGGGTTATGACTAAGGTACCTCGGCTATTCTTATTTTGAGTTTTATGTCTTGTGGAATATTTGTACCTCCCTTTTAAATTCGACACTTCCAATATTTTTACAACCGATACTTTCCCCGATGCACCTCATATTTTAGTTGTAAACATAGTTGTGTTTTTGCAATCATATCCTTAAGGTACCTAGAGTGACATACTAGGATCCATACCTTCCATTCTTAAGGGTTCCCTCCCGTGGTCAAAGGAT
Source organism: Pseudotsuga menziesii (assembly GCA_001517045.1). Taxonomy (NCBI): domain Eukaryota; kingdom Viridiplantae; phylum Streptophyta; class Pinopsida; order Pinales; family Pinaceae; genus Pseudotsuga; species Pseudotsuga menziesii. Next base: position 417,377 of record LPNX011179823.1, read on the forward strand.
TGGCTTACTAACCTAAAGTATTGCATCCTAGAGAGGGAAATCATACATAGCCCTCCTTGGCATTTGTATTTTGGATATAGCCCATGTTTATGTTACTTGAGGTTATATTTGTCATGAAGAATCAAAGAAATTCCTAATCTAGTTGAGGTACAGCCTAAGAAACAACATAAGTGAAGTGAATATAATGTCATTTATAGACGAGGTGGGCATATCCATGCTCGTATCAATGTCTGAAGATAATTTACGATGTAGACCAAGAGGGTAATGAGGACCAAATCTAGATACATAATAATGGCTCAATAATGGTTGATCTGAAGTGCATATGCTATAAAAATGGCATCCCAATGAAATGTTGAATCATAGTCATTGAATTCCTATTAAAACAGAAGGGGCCCAATATCTAGAAGGAGTAAAGAATAATGTAACTCAACACAGGTGACCCAAGTGACATATTCAAATAGGTCTAGGGAACTGCAATGGAAACTGGACCATTGTCGCCAATGTAGTCCAGATACCACAAGAAGCATGTGAATGGAAGGATCTCATAAACTGGAGAGATCCAATGGTATTTAAGGTGTTCAACCAAACTAGATAATGAATCCATCAACCTTTATTATTCTAAATGATGCAATAATGAGATAGATTCAAGCATCCGAGAAACAACAAATCCGAGGGGAAATGAGTTTTCCCCTCTATTGATTCAAGGGAACCCATTTATTATGATTATGAGGCCATGTTATAGGGTTCCTCTAGGTTTATTCTCTAGAATAAAGGTGTTGATGTTGACAAAGGGAGACCTGCTAACAACAAGGAAATGAGGTTTTATTGTTGGAAGCACAAGGTATGTGACTAGATAATGAAAAGAGATGGCAGAATAAGACACCAATAGGGATATAGGGGTCACTAAGTAGGAGACTCAAACTTCATTTATTCATAACATGAAGGTATGGTGGATCTGGAAGCATATGTGAAACTCATGATAATATCAAGGGAGGAACATAATTGTGGGAGCCATGGTACATAACACCAATGGGGGAACTCACATAGGATAAGGGAGGGGTACTAAGGTCGACTCTAGGAGAGTTTGGAATAAGTAATATTCCATGGATATATCATATACAATTCTTAGGAGTGTTAAGGAGAAATATTTTTAATGTTTTCCCAAGTCCTTGGGAACCTAAGACAAAGAAAAAAGAGAATCCAAGGAGATATGTGTCCAATGTATGACCAAATGAATCAATGGATGGAATGATACTAGATATTGTAATCGATTACGGGTAGGAAAAAGATGGTGATCTCCTTGAGGGAAAATGAATGGAAAAAATAATGTAACTATTACACTATGGATGGAGCGGTGGGATCATGAATGTGTAACTTGAAACATCACATTTCCATAATTATGGGAGTATGAGGGTTATCCAATGAGTGATAATGATGAGGTAAATGCAGTTAAATGAAAAATCATAAACTAAACAAACTCTCAATATGACAAGAAGAGAAATGACATGGGAATCAAATAGAAATGGGGGTACTAATCAATGGAACCTAAGTATGAGAGGCTCTATTGTCAAGAAAGGGAATATGCAATGGTGGTTGGGATAAGCCACTTACCCAACAAAGGGTGTATGTTCCTATCGATGGAAAATGGGATCAAACAAGTCTGATGCACATGATGTTTTACAGAGGGAAATAACTTATATGCCAGTTGGAGAAAATATACTTGTAAGAAAAATCCAAATATCGAGACAAGCAGGTCCCACCACAAACTAGACCTGGACACATGGAAATAATACCAAAGTGTAAACTTCCTTATGGAAAGTAAACCAAATGTACAAGTAGCATATAACATATAAGATTGAGATAAATTTCATGTGGGAATGAAAAACAAGGGAAACAAGGGTTCCTCAGAAACTTCTCAATCATGAAGACCATGAAATCATGATTCTAATAATTTGAATAGTATCTCAAATGGGTGTTGTATGTTCCCATATGGTTGAAAAGAAATTTAGGTGAAAATCACTATAAAATGACAGGTACCACAATCCAAGGTGTCATTTTCATTGTTCACCATTGGATGACTTTGTGGGGTCTAAAACTTTAGCCATTGATTTGTTCCAATTTTTCCTTTAGATATGGATTCCACGACTTGCAACTTAGTGGTTTCACCTTACACTTCACTTTTTCCCATTATGCTTCCAACTTTGGGCCTCCGATTCCATGGGGCGAACCATGGAGGTTTTTAGGTGTGGGTTTCATCTTTCATTGGTTTTCCCTCGATAGGTGTGACTTGGTTTTACTTGGGTTAGGAAAAGGAAAGATCCTAATTCACACCTGGAAGGGAAAAACCAGTAACTAGGGTCATTGATTTTACTTGACCAGGTGTGACCTAGGTTTCTCTTTTTTGGGGAAAAAGAGGGACTAAGTCAACTCGATGTTCCTGATGATTTGTAATCATACTTGGTCTTGATTGATGTCGGATGAGCATAAAATGCAGTAGAAATACATTCCCGAGTTTCATTAATGCATAAAAAATGGTCCATTGGTGATGGATAGTCTTGTACGATATGGGTTAATCAAGTTCATGGAGAATCATTGTTGACATTTGTGAGGTTTCTTAAATCTAATATCATACAGTATAGGGATACATATATGGGTGATTTCGTCATATAGGGTGTCAAACTTATTAGTATTATTGGGTCATGCAAATGTCATCTCTTTATATCCTCTTTTCCTTTTTTCTAATCCCTTTCTTCTTGACTATGACCCTGTAATTTATTTTACTGATTATTTGTGGGATTTAGACCTAAGGTGTTCCCACTTTCATTTATTTAAGTATTTTAAGTGAATTATTATTAAACATTAGAAAAATAACGTATTTGTATTTATCTTTCTTTTCAAATTTCTACAAAACCACATGCAAGTACCTTGGGAGACCAGGAAGCATAGTTGGACCACCAAAAAATATGTTCTTGAATTCGTGGATCTCTGAAGGGAGAAATCTAAAAAGAGATGCCATGAATTCAAGAATTTTGTTATATCCATATCTAGATATTCTCAAATAATTCTAAATAAACCCATATTTTCATAATTGATAAGACATAAGATGATTATAAAATTACAATCAATTGGCCCACTTAAATATAGTGTGGGATTAAGCTTCGAGGAGTCACACCTTCTCAATATAATTAATACTCATTTATTATTATTATTAACTATTACTAATTATTAATGTATTTATTTATTATTTTATGTAACATTTTTTTCCCTTAAGAGCGGCTTTGTCCTCAAAGTTGAGAGTGTTGATGTCCTCTCATTATGGGTTGTGTTTGAAGTACTAGCTTGAACACTGCAATCTGGATTGATTTCATTCTACGGATGTGATTCTATAACTTGTTTTGTAACCCTTTCTGATTAAATGGTGAGTTTTTGAAACAATACAACTTGTGATTATTTGTTTCTGATGTCGTCTTTTGGATTCCATTTATCAGTAATTATGGATATTCTTCACTTCCACTTTTTGCACTAGCTGTGGATCCTATGTATGAGTTCATAATAATTGAAATATTTTAAAGATATGCTCTTTGACCTTATCAATCGAAGTGATGGTCATCCTTAAGTGTTTAGAATTTGAAGACAATAATGTGAGCCTTCTTAGTTTCATGAAGCCACATTATTGTAGATGGATTCCATTTAACAACTTTAGGGAGTGTGCAATTTAATGTTAACCAGTCCAAAGTTGTTTGGAAGTTCTTACAAGAATGAAACACAATTAAATTCGCATGAACTTTATTGGAAGTATTTATGTCTTGTACTAGTTTTCTTTTGATCGTAGTTTCCATGGCTTCTTCATTGAATCATAGTGTCCCTAATTTGCTCATGATTATGTCCAAAAATTCAATATCTGAGCAACACAAATGTTGTTCGTCTACTTTAATTTTATTATTATCTTGATGGATATCATTAATCTCATCTTGGTTGACATAATGGTTTTTTGTATCTTCATATTTTTCATCATCATTATCAATTATGTATTATTTTTTTCATCTTCCTCTTCATCACAATCCTTGTCGGAGGTTGGTGGATTTGGAGATGCTTCATATGGAGGTGATGTAACTCAGGATGTAGTTGTGGATGAGGCAATCAGTTTACTCGAAGTACTTTGTTGTTTAGGATTATTACTAGAATTATAATTTTACAACCTGTGAGCACATGTACTAAAATTTGAGGATTTATACCTATGCATGTTCACTAATTCCCCTACAAAATCTTAGAATAGTGAAAGAGAGAGTAATATTAAGAGCGGACCAGAATGGGCAGCCTGGATGCATAATGAAGAAGATCAAAGGATGCAAAGAATTTCCACCAAGATAAAATTGGGAGAGGATAACCAAAAAGGGCCAAATTTGGTTAAAAGTTGATAAATTTGCCTTCGCCTTTCCACTATTTTGCAGAAAGGAAAAAGTGGAAAGTGGAAGATATAGAATTTGGTCGTAAAAACTTAGAATCATTATTTTTGCAATCCACGGGATCAAGGATTCAGATCACTTCCTGATTTTTAATCTCAGATCAACGGATCAGAAAGGAATAGAAGGGCGGGAGTGAAAATAGAGAAATTTGGTTATGAAAAGTTCGAATCCTTCTTTTCGCTTTTCGCCTGCTTGTGAGATGGATGGTCCAAAAAGATTCCACACCTTTGATCATGTTGGTCTTCTTTGGGAAGACCTGGGTTTACTTTATTGTACCAACAAAACCCCTAGATCACTAGCCCTTTCAGAAACAAACTACAAAATGGCCTGAAGTCTCACCCAAAGTGATCCTAGATGGGGTGGCTGAAGAATCAGGTTTCCTCAACCAGGTTCTGTAGCATCCTAGGTCCTATTGACTCTAACTAACCAGCTAAATCTCTTAGCAAGGGCTATTTCTCTCTTCCTAGCTGACTCTGCTATGGTACTGACTCTTATCACATCGCAGCTTCTAGGACAATGTGCAAGCTTTCTCTTCTGCTCAACTCTTAACCTGTGACATCACACACCGCAACTCCCCCCCGATAGTGCGGTATCGCCTTTCTACGCCGCGATACTCCCTACAGTAAGAATCGATATGCTCATCAAATCTCAAGGTCCAGAGGCTTCCTCCCTGGGTATAATAGCTCAATTAACCTTCATTAGGGTGTTAAACAACTTCGCTTAAGCTCTGATAGTTTAACACGCTTGACATCACTTACACTCAACTAGCTGAACTAAATACATAGAAGTCACTTAACACTGTAGCTGTTAGATATCGTTAATATAGCACTGATAAAATCATATACGGAATACTCAACACATTCAACTCACATTTAACCTTCTATGTTACTGTAAGCTAAAGGATAGCATACATACATTCATTAACTGATAAGCAAAGTTCATGTAACGGATAACAGATAGCAGATAAGTAAAGTACAATCACATGAAATAGTTGCACAACACATGGATGTTACGTGGTTCACTTCCAGGAGGGAAGCTACGTCCATGGGAATTGTGTTTGTATTATATCTTGAGAGAGTAGACACAGTTTCGTTGCAACCTCTTATGCAACATGAGATATTTTGGGAAACTCCATGCACACAGCTGGGAGCCCTTCTCTTAGATCTCTTCTCTTCCTATAATGCTTTCTTCTTACAATACCCTTCCTCTCTCTCTCTCAATCCTTGCGGATTGTTACATTCATGCTCAAGGAGCCGACCACTGGTTACAGTAAGATAACTACAAACTTAAAGACAGAACCAGAGCTCGACTTTTCCTCAATGTCTTACTATACTGACGACAACTAGTAACAACCCTACCAACCAACTAACCCTTCATAATACAAAATACATGATTAAATAGGTGGCTCGAAGGTCTCACTGTGATACAAAACTGTGGGCCTATCCCAACAGTAACCCAAAACCCTAACTGTGACAGTCGGCGTTTCTGTACTTTGAACTGCCACTTTCTAGTCACACCACAGCTTTCTTCTACGATTTTCGAGGCTGATCGCGGGTATGGGTGCCACTTCCTTGGTCGTTCCCCTTCTGTCCTTTGTTTTTAATACCTCAGCCCATTGCTCCTTCTCCATTTATGAGGGTAGCTGAGCCCTCCTGTCATCACTGCTGCCTTAAATGCAGTGGTTGAGCTCTCTTCTTGGCCACTTCAGGTACTATTTCCTTTGACTTCCTTGTTCCGACCACCCCGATTTCTGACCCCTGATCCATGATGGTAAATGGACTACGACGTCGTACCTTTATCACATCTCTTATATCGCTAGCTTATCAGCATCGCCAAAACTATCTTTCCTCCCAAAATTTGTCCATCTTCTACCAAAAATAACAGCTTTTCCTATAGCTGCAGGGCCCTGCTCCAACAGATCATAGATAAATGACCTGGAAGGGAGTGAAAAGGAGGAAATTGGAAAAATAAAAATTGAGCATCATGAAAGCAGAAATCCAGACTTATGCTTTCTGCAATGCACAACTTGTTCTTAGATCAATGATTGGGAAAGTTTCTATCTAAGATCGACACTGAAGAAAAGGGAAACATGTGCACTAGGTAAGTATATTTCTCAATCGATGAAACCTGGTAGGCCCAACAAAATTTAACAATGGTGATCAAAGGTAGAATCAGATCTACGATGGAAAATAATTTTGTTGCTTCAACTTGCACAAACCAAATAACTTTTCAGATTTGTGGAATGTTGTAGAGGCTGCATTTGCCAACAATCGATATTGATGGTGAACTAAGATCAATGGAGGAGATGAATTCCACTGATACAACAAGCACAGGAATTTTTTTTTAAAGCCAACATAATTTTATATCTGCATAAAGGTTTAGACACGTGCTTCCATATCCTTGTTTTTTATAAAAGATCAACGGTCCAGAATGATTTCACTAGTTGAAGTTGCAAGGATGAATGAAATTGTTGCAAGCCATTCGGAGATGCTCTGAATAGTCCTTTTCATTAAGCATGTCTAAGTCCCAGGTGTAAATTTTCCCTTTTTTGATCCACCACACGCATCTAGGCATGCTTTCCTGATTTTTTTTGTGATCATGGCAAATTTTCCAAATCAGAATTGATTCATTATTTTTGTAACTTAATTTTTCTCTATTTCAAGGTTGGTCTCAAGATCCCATGACACTACAAATATAGCTTCAATATAGTAACATAGGGTTTGACATTCATATTTTGAAGCCTCTGTGCTTGGTTTTGTAGCTCTGTAACTTTATTGGAAGTATTAATGCAAAGAATTTCATGAGTGTCTGAGATTCATCACGGTGTTTAGTTTTCATTTTGTGTTCCCTTGTATGATTCATTTCCATGTGTTGTGTTATGTGTAATTTCTGCTAATGCATTTCTAGTTGCATGCAAGTAATTTGTTCTTTGTTAAGTGCTCCTTGCATCAAATAATGCATTTGTTTGTGTTTATGGTAAATTTCTTAGAATTCATCCTCTATTATATGCTCCATTTCAGTTATCAGCCTTTATTGTTGCTTCTACTAAAGGTGTTTCAGAATATTCATCCATAGATAGGTTCCTCCTGTTTCATTGGGCTTCTTCTCATTTCCCCCTACCATCTCTCAAAGATATTTTGTTGAACATTAACACTTACTTTACCTCAGATTACAAATGTTAAGCATAGACATTATGTAGTAATCCCCTTCAATGTTTCAGGCTTTGACTCCATTTCCCAATGGTGATGTATGTTTGTTTGTCATACCCTCTTTAAAATCCAAACAATCCTTCCCCTCAGAAATCTAGCCTCTGAATCCTTGTTTAAATCCAAATGTGTATATGAATGTTCTAGTGACAAAGAGAGAGCCCTCTCTAACTGTATAGGCTAGAGTATAGTCTAAAGGTTGGTTTGAAATGGTTACCCCATGGATTTCCTACCACAACCATAGGAACATTATTGGGTGATAACGTATTGGCGTCGTTACCGAGGAACTAATTGCTATTATCTCCTCGGGGAGACAACATTGTATTAGCTCTATGACCTGGTTGAGCAGAAGTTCATAGACATATATTGCTTGTATATGCTCTGGTGACTCCACTCAAAATTTTTAGAGGGTGAATCCACTGGGAAATACTAGCAACCAGAAAAACCAACACGAGGAGCAATCTAGATGCTAAATATTTCCAAGAGATTTTTGATCTAGAGAGTGTTAATTGAAGGGCCAATAAGCTGCAAAGGTTGGGCATAAATATTTCCTTACCTACTAAAGGTGTCATTTCTGTTAATGATACATGTGAGGATTGCGATGAAGAGTTTGGGATAGCTCTCCCTAGGGTTAAATCTGAGCCCAGCTTCTATGAAGTGGTTTTCGACACCTCTGGATTTGAATTCTCCGACATTTCCTGGTCACCCCATACCTAAGAGCCTCTAGGAAGAGATATCCAATACTCTCCTAACCTAGAGTGCCCCCTATTTTCCACTAAAATAACTGCATTAAGCTCCACTTCCAAGATCAAATAACCTACATCATCCAGTTTTGCAACCCCTCATATCTTTGTAGTTCCTCACATCACACTAATTTTTTCTATCACACCACCTACTATCCCTCTTGGAAACCTTGCCTTACCTCCAAGAATGGCTAGGTTTTTCCCTTTACTCATCCCTACCACTCTTAAGGACCTTCCTCGGGGATTTGGCCAAAGAATCAAACAATTTAATGGGGAGAGGGGATATTCACCTTAGGAACACTTGGAGTAGTTTTTAGATTGGACAAACTTGGAGGAAGTAGACTATGATGATGTGAAAGTCAGAATGTTTTCACAATGTCTTGCTAGAGAGGAAATAATATGGTTCACAAACCTTCTAGACCACTCCATATGAACTATAAAGCCTTTGAATATGCCTTCAAGAACAAATGGGCAGACAAGAAAAATCCCAAGTTGTATTTGTCCCAATATCATTCCATGAGGAGGAAGGAGAGTGAATCTATCCAAGAATTTTCTCATAGGTTTATGAATGTATACAATTCCATTCCAACCCAGTTTAAACCTCCCCTTGGTTCTTCCCAACTCCAATATGATGAATCCTTTTGTTATCTCTCCAGGAAACTCCTCTAGGTTGTAGCTTAAGGATGCCTGGTAACTTACAATGTTTTTGGGGTTTTCTAAAATGGATCAAGTCAGGTGACCTATATGACCTTCCACTCTCAAGACATGCATGAAAATCAATCAGGTACAAGGATTTTAGTTACCGCTATTCAGAGGTTGACAATATGGTGTAGGGATGGAGAACTCATCATGCTGGTAGATTCATACATAAAATAGATACATATAAATGGATAAATCATGATAAGGAAAGCACTTATAATTCAAATCACATCAACATGCCAATAGGGTGACAACTATCAAACATTAATTAACTTGAATATAACCTGAATAACACATTCAAGCATAAGCACAGAAAAGAGAGAAATGGAAGCTGAACAAATGATAACAAAAGAGCTTATATTAGGTCATGAGCAAAATGAGAAGCTTGACAATAGAAATGGTCTACAAGTCCCTGAAGTCAAACTCTTTCAATAAAATAAGTCTTAGGCTTTATAGCCTTTACAAAAATACTCAGATTCTGAAAACTTAGATCTGATTTAACAAAAATAAATAAAATAAGTGTTTTTTGCAAAATTAAGTTAAAAAACCCTAATTAACTACTAGTATAACTAACTGTAGAATTAGTTCATTATATGAACCTTTAGATAACTAAGGTAACTGCTAGAAATCACTGTCATTGGCCCTCTACTGGTTAATTCACTATTTCACTTGACAACTAAGTGTTGGTGGCCTTTTATACCTTTATGTCATAGTAAAACTGAAGCACAGCTTCCATGATTTTTTCTTCAGCATCCTTCATCTTTAGACTTTGTCCCTGAGCCATCCATGTTCACCCAAAACTGGTCATGTGTGTCAAAATTTAATTTTATACCTCTGTCTACTTTCGGTGGTTAAGAGGCCAAAATATCAGAACTGTTAGTTGCTGAAAGTGATGCTTTCGGTGGCTAATGAACTACCTTAGCATCCACCTAAGCCATTGAAATCCCTGTTCTTCAAAAATTCTTGGGCCACCTCCAAAACTATTTTGTCAAGTTTTTCTACTCAAATTTTTTCTTTAGCAGGCTCTGTATTAGGAGGGTTAATAACAGCATGGCTGGCTTCTAGAGGTTGAAGGCTAACTACAGCTTCAGCTAGGGTTTCTAATGTGAGGTGGCTGCTATGGTTTAGCTTGGCCTCCTTCATCTGCAGTTTCTGAAGACTAATCATCCTATACAATCTTGTGTTGTATTTTAGGTACCTTGTATTTAGTATCTTTAAGAAAATATACCTTTCTCTCTACTCTAGGTAATATTTATGCAATAGCTTGTTCCTACTGGTCAATGTAGCATTATTTCTTTTTACCTCTCTAACTAAAACATCTATCTCATATACTTGCCTCAGCAACTGATTTATCTTTTGAGTCTTAGGCTTGCTAGAGAAAGTCTTCTCTCCTAGTTCCTCTTGTTCTTTTGGTGTAGAGGATGGTAGTTATTCAGTCACTACTACAATATGCATAGCTAGGTCTACACCTTCTTCTTGTTCCTCTTCTGAGTCTGAGTATGGTAGGTTCAATATGTTCTCACTGTGTGTTGTAACTTCCTGGGCCTTCTCACTGAAATCCAATTTTCTTTTAACCTTCTTTCCTTTGGAAGAGGAGGAAGGTTGTTCTTCTATTGCTAGGGATATAGCCCTTCTCTTTCTTCTCCCACTCCTTGGTGTGATGGACTTTTTGGCAGGAGACTTCCCCTTTTCTTCTAGTTGAAGGCCTGTTTCAAATCCATTCCAAAACAAGAAATAAGGTCATGCCATATTGTTATAGCTGATTTTACCACTCCAGGTGAATCACACTTGTATGGCTTTCCCCTGTCCCTCTGTAGAATCCTTAGACCCCTTGGACCATTTTTTGTCCTTTGATGTTTCCTAGACCATCCCTAAAAACATGTGAAAATTAGTACACGCGACTTTTAAACGCCTAATCACGTGTATACATGGGTTTGACCCCTAAAACTACGTACATCAGGATGTGTGCATAATCCAAATCCTTTTGGAGTTTTCCTTGACATGGATCTGACTCGCTTGACTCCTGGCCTTCCCTATGCCTTGATATCGCTCGGATTCGACCTTTAATTACCCCTTTGAAAAGCTATATAAGGAACTCTATGGTACATTGAAGGCATATGAGAGAATTGAGAGCAAAGAAGCTATAGTCCATTGTTGCCAGAACTTATGCTTGAGTCTGCATCCCTTTGTCCCTTGGAGCACTTTTGTGTTCTTCCCAATATTTTCTTTTGCTTGTGAGCTTGCTATTCAAAGATGGAAGATTGAGGTGGTGGAGGCCCAAGTGGGGGATTCAGTTGCTCCGATTCGCAGACGTGCCAACAGAGGTTGTATTCATTGTAATCTCTGATTTTATATTAATAGAAATATCTTTTCCTATCCAATAATGTATGTTTGAATGAATATTTTATCCATGGATGTTTTCAAATGCTAATACATTGTTGATTATATATGTTAGAATAGATCTAAGACCAATATATATAGTATGCTTGTATTGTTTACTTGTTGTTGAGGAAGTAATTTATCAATTCAAGCTGAAGTTGGAAAGCTCAACGGGGATCTACTTCAACCATCCGGAACAAGGTATGAGGTCTAATCCTTTAGTTTTAGATATTTAATTTCTATTACATATCGGAAAGGATTGATTTATAGAGTTAAGTTGTCTGTTGTGGTACCCCAAGCCATAGGAATTTCTCTCCGTAACAGAATTGGTGACTCTACTAGGGAGTTCCTAGTAGTTTTCCTTTGGGGGTTTTCTATCGACATTCAATGACTTTGAATTGCTCTTTCTCTGTTGTTTCTGCGTCAGATATGGGGGCATGTTTTCCTGGTAGTGTCTAATTGGTGTGAAGTTTGTCTCAGATTGTCTGTTTGCCTTGATTTTTATGCACCTTTCTTCCTGTACATGAGTTTTGAACTCACAGTCGCGTATACACGTAGTTTTATCTTCCATTTCCATGTATACACGGGGGTTTAATGCGAACATTCACGTATGCCCTTAGTTTTTCCTTTTAGAGGAAGTTAAAGGGTTGTTGGGTGAGTTGTGATGATTGCTGAGTCTCCTTTGATACTGTCAAAGTCTGTATACACCTCTGTTTCTGACCAGAGACATTTTTTGTAGGGTAAATTTTTTTTTTAAGAATGTTCTTGTCATGGCATTTTCAATTTTTTGTTTGGAATTAGTGCATTAGACTTCTTTTACCTTAGTGCTTTGCTTGAGTGCTGCTTGAGTGTGCTTGTAGAGTCTCAGGTTTGTAGAATCATTCTTTTGCTTTTTTATATATCTCATTTTATTTCAAAAAATCCAAAAATATTTGCTTATCATCATGCATTGCATTTTGCATTTTGCATAGTACTTGCACTAGATTTTCTTTGGAGTATTAGTCAGGATTTCATATAGGAAAGCTTACATTTATCATTTGAAGAAAATTGTGCATTTCACGTAGTAGCATACCCTGTTTTGATGAACACAATGCATTTGCATTGATTGTTAGGTGTGCATTTTACTTCATGTTGTGTCATAACACCATTAGTTGCACAACCATATCCCTCTTTTGAGTAATAAATCCAATTAAAATCAACGCTTAATTAAAATGAACTACAGTATTTTATTTGATAGGGTTCACCAACAAGATTAGGTTTTAGGGTCTTGGAATAGTTCATTGTGAGTAAATTCTCTAAGACCACTAAACAACAACATGTATGTGTTTGTCCATGTGAGTGTGTGAAATCCTTGGTATAAACATTGTTTCTCAGGATCCTCCTCTCAAAAGGGAGTTAAGCACGAGGAAGTGTGAGTGGTTTGATTGGGATGACCCCTAGTCATAACTGAGTAGCACTAGAGACATTTCTAGGATTGTATTCATATCTGGGGGCTCTTTCGAGAGTTTTGGGCTTTGCTACCCTGCCCATACCGTCAAGCCTGCCTACAACTGTCCACCTGAGCATTGATTATATTAAGGTGACCTTAGTGGCCTTACCTAGGATATCGAGGGGGTACTTTGTAGGGGTTATTCTGCAAGTGTCCTGGCCAGGTTGGGGTTGGACAACACAGTTGATTTACGCGTTGAAGCTGAGGGCCACAATAATTGGTTACGTACCTCCTCTTGTTGTGTATGGGAGTCTCAAGCCTCTCCTAGGCGAGACATACCTACTTCATTCGGGAGCTCACTTATCCTACCCTTGATTGCTTGTATTTGGATTTATATTTTATTGGTGATTGCTCTGTGCACATTAGCTTTCCTAGGGTTTGCGTAGATAGAGAGTCTTTTACATTTTTTGAGTTATTATGGATTCAGGTGTGGCTCCTCATCATTCTTGTCATTTAGTAGGACTTCTTCCTTCTACATCTCCTCCTCCTTTGGGAGAGAGAAATAGACAATCCAGGTGGACTACTTCACACATTGATTCACACACCATGGGAGACCATATAAAAGGTATTCTTGAAGTTTACTCCTAGCTATGATCCTTCACCCGACTTGATTGAGTTAGGTCCTGTGATTTCTGAGATAGGAACCTTTCGTGATAGACCTACTTACTCTAGGGTTGATTGCCCATTAACGCATAGCCGGTATGGATTGCCGGAGGATGATGAGACTCATTTTGAACCCGCAAGCACTAGTTATGGTAGTTATGGTATGTCTGGTTTTCCTACACATGATTTGACATTTCATGTCGAATCTGAGTTCAAGCCTAACACTAGGCCTGGGGGCACTCTCATTCCTTACCATGTGGAGAGGTTTGGGAGCACTAGTCACATTGCACCTTCCATCCTGTTGGTGGAAGTTACATCACATATTCCTCCTAGGTCTAGGGTTAGTGATCCTATTAGGATACCAGATCTAAGACGAGTGACTTAGGGAATAGTACGTACTTAATTACACATATCCCTTCATCCTTTGTCCCTAGCTCTTCAAATGTTCACCCTCCACCTCATTCACATGGTCCTTTGGGCCGAAACATTGCTACGAGTTATGTCCGTACTGTGGTTACTAGACCAGTAGTGTCTTAGCTTCATGTACATCCCGTTGTTTCGAGAGGTCATGTTCATACTTCTAGAGGTCACATTCCTACTTCCGAAATCTATATTCCTACTTTTGGAGCGTATGTTCCTACTTACAGAGTGTCTCATGGGACATCTCATGCGATGACTTATGGACCCTATTATGGGACGTAGTATGGACAGGTTTCTTCACCTTATGGGGGCGAGTATCAACAACCTATTTACTCTCCAAATTATGGCTTTGTAGCTCCAAATAGTCAAGGTACACCACACTATGGTGCTTCCATGCCACCCTATACGGGTCAAACAGGAGGAGGGCACTATGGCTAAGGCCATGATGGTAATCAGACCTATGTGAATCAGAACTATCAGGGAGCGGTCCATCGACCTCATCATCATAGGCTCCTTTTCCTCACAACACTGAATCTTCCTAACTTGTTGAGATTGATGAACGATCCTTTAGCTCATGACCTGGCTTAGCCGGCTGTCCCTACTAAGCTTCCCTCGAACATACCCAAGTTCGAGGGAAAATTGGGAGAGGATCTGAGTGAACATGCTACTACCTTTCACCTATGGTGCTCCTTGAATTCCTTACACCAGGACTCCATCCATTTAAGGCTATTTCAACACACCCTTATAGGGCCTGCCACGAAATGGTATATAGAGCTACCTAGGGGGGCATTCGCTTTGTTCGATGACCTAGCGATGACTTTTCTTAACCACTTCCAGCTACTTGTGTGTTATGACATTGGTACTGAACTCTTGTCGACATTTTGGCCGAAAAAGGCCACACATATCTCATATCATATCCAAGAGTGGCATAGACGGAAGAGGTTAATTAAAGCCTTTATACCGCTGAAATTCCTCCTTGAATGGTTCCTTAAGGCGTTATTGCCATATATAGTGAAGGATGTTTCTACATCTAGACTACAGAATGAGGAACAAATGATTTTTAGGGTGTAGGAACTGGACTTGATTTATGCTCAGTCCAGTTTGTTATATGAGATCATTCCCAATGCTCCACGTTCTAGTTTCGACCCCAAAGTTAAACCTGGACCACATGCCGATGGCATTGTTGGTTGTGCAAGTGCTAAACCTACGGATTTGGTTGTAAAACAAGTTAGTCAATTTTCAATCCACCAATCTACTTCGGGACAAGCCAAGGCTTCGTCTCAACCCGCCTAAATGGCGAGTGTACTTTCGGTGTAATCATCGGATTAGAAGGGTAACCAACAGGCCAGATGGAATAAAAAGAAGGGTAAGAATAATCGTAAGGGTGGGAATAGGAATGAGAATGCTAATAATAATGACAAGAATTCCTGTAATGCTGGGGGGGACAAGCAAGCTAAATGTAAGGTTAAATTCCCTTGCAAGTTGTGTAAGGACGATCACCTCACTTACTTGTGCCCTCGTATCGATGAAGCCTCGATATTCTTGGCATAGGGCCCAGCTGTGCTAACTAACCCTTTACCTCACAATCAAAATATGAACTCGAGGACCCATGATCAATCTGGTGGTGATCAAGATCCACCGGAGGGTAGTGGTCATGGTTGCATTAACATGGTACGTGCTGCAAAAGTTGTGACCTGTGCGAAGGACTATGGTTCGTCACAACCTAGCCCAGGAAAGGAACCTGATCCACTAGGGTCTCCTTTGCGTATTGAGAAACCTATGGATAAATCTGAATCTGCACCTCACATTCCTAAGGGAGTCCTTAAGCATTCAGGGCACAATCCTAATGCCCGAGCTGCCCAGAACTATTCAGTTGTCAAGGATTTGGGCCACACTCCTTGTGCGATGTCTGCATTGGAAGTGCTTCAAAGTTGTCCTTCGCAAAAAAAGGATTTACTTTCTTCCCTTGGTGTGAATGATGATGATTCTTCCTTCGTGATTAAATTTGAAACCGCGGGAGTTTAGCCTCACTTTCCTTACTATGTGTCTCTTTTGATTCATGTGGAATGTCTTAACATGACTGTTAAGCACACTGTGATTGACGAAGGTGCTGCTGCTTCTGTGATGTATTTATCATGTTGGAAGGGTTTAGGTTCCCCTAAGCTATCTAAATCGGTGACCATGTTAACTGCATTCGATGGGAGATCGTTTAAGCTGCACGGCATCCTTCCTTCCCTTAAGGTCTATTTGGAGGGAATACCATTGCAATAGAGGTGAAGGTGGTTGATGCGCCCCTTGACTACAATCTCTTGCTGGGTAGGAATTGGATGTACAGTATGCAAGCTGTAGCTTCTTTCCTATTTTGCATTGTATGATTTCCATTTAATGGGAAGATAGTCATGATTGATCAAACGTCATTCAAGAATCCGTTTGTTACCACATCTTCAGGAGCTTCGATCTTGATCATTGAACACTCTCTGCCAGCAACTGGGAGTGTGGGTGTAGGCATGTATCCATCCCTCATGGGAAGCTTTAGTTGTCCTGCACTGATCCTTATGATAGGGCCTAGTTCTGGTGAGGCTTCAACAACTATGAGATCGGTGTCTTTTCGTATGAGTCATATGGAAGATCCTTGGATTATTCCTATACCAAGTACTCCGAGTGAGCCCATCGTGATGAACGCGTCATTGCCTACAACTATGATAGCATATCAAGCTAACCTAGAGTGTGTTGTAGAGCCCAGTCCTTCCTCTTCGTGGACGGAGGAGGAGGACCCTTATGTGCTACCGGCATGGGCAGTACAGTCTTCTCATGCACACAACTGCCTTGATACTATTTTCCCTTCAGATGAAGCGATTATTGAGGACATGTCGAGAGTTGAGCCACCATGGTAGGAACTCCACCATAGATCTTACTTTCTTCCCAAGCTTGACCACTTGGAGTGTGAGGACTTTAGGGCAGTTCTTAGTGAGAGAGTTGGTAGTCCTATGGTTCCATTAAGCTTTACTAGTATGATGGCTGATGGAAACATGGAAAACATATCTTCAATGATTCCTATCAATATCTCTCATGATCTTGGCAGGATAGAGAATGTCTATATTGGGGCAGAATGCTCCCATGCTGAGATTCAAGAATACACCGAGTTGTTTAATGAATTCCATGATATCTTTGCTTGGTCTTATGATGAAATGCCAGGTATCGACCCTCGTATCGTCGAACATGAGATTAAGACTTATCCCAATGCTAAGCTTGTTCGACAATGCTTGCATGTGGTGAATCCTAGGAAATCACCCGCGATTAAGGCAGAGATAGAGAAGCTGTTGAAAGCCAGTTTTATCTATCCCATTCCCTTGACGGAGTGGGTTTCAAACCCTGTTCTAGTGGATAAGAAGCAGGGAGAAATCCGTATATGTACTGATTTCCATGATTTGAATCGTGTCTGTCCTAAGGAAAATTTCCCCACACCATTTATTGATCAGATTTTGGATGAGTGTGTGGGTAGCGAGGTTTTTTCCTTTATGGACAGCTTTTCCAGATATAATCAAATACAAATTAAACCTGAGGACCAAAATAATACTGCATTTATTTGTCCTTGGGGAATGTTTGCATATTGGAAAATTCCTTTTGGCCTTAAGAACGCCGGAACTACTTTTCAGCAGGCAATGACCTTGATCTTCCATGATCTCAAGTCAATTATCAAAGTATTTTTGGATGACCTTGCTACTCATTCTTGTATGAGAATGCGTCATTCCTATCACTTGAGATTGGTATTCAAAAGATGCCACCATTATTTGGCTAGGTTAAATCCTCATAAGTGCATCTTTTGTGTGAAGTCAGGTCACTTGTTAGGATTCATTGTTTCTAAAGAGGGTCTAAGAGTCGACCTTTTGAAGGTTGAGGCAATACTTCAGTTGTCTCCCCAGAAGAATATTCATCATATTTAATGTTTGCAAGGCATGTAAAACTTCTTACGAAGATTTGTGGTCAATTTTTCCAATTTGACTAGAGGTTTCATGCGTCTTTTGAAGAAGGACACCACCTTTTGTTGGGATGAGCGAGCCCAGAATTCCTTTGATGCGCTCAAGTGAGCCCTAGCATCGGCCCTGGTGATTAGTCCCCCAGACTATAGCTGTGATTTTCTACTTTATGTGGCCATGTCCATGGAGACGATTGGTATGGTTTTGGTTCAAGAGGATGAGGAGCTCCAAGAGCATGTCATATACTATTTGAGCCAAAACCTTATTGATGTAGAGATTCATTATTCTCATGTTGAGAAGCTTGCTTTAGCTACCGTACATGCGGTTCAACGGTTGAGACATTATATTCTCCTTCGCCAAACCTTGGTTGTAGCCCATGTCAATCCATTTCAATTCATCCTCACTAGAAGGATGATTGGGGGAAAATATAATAAATTGATTGTCATCTTGCAAGAATTCAATCTCGAATTTGTTTCGGCAAAATCAAAGAAGTCGTTAATTTTTGCAGAGCTTATATCGGATTTCCCAAGCGAGGTCGAGGAGTTGGTTTGTGAAGATACGTTTGTTGATGAACACATCTTCTTAATCTCAACTTTAGACCCATGGTATGGGGATATCATTATATATTTACAAACATTGAAGGTCCCTACTCACCTCTCATGGGATGAACGATGACGATTACGTCACGTGTCTAAGAATTACCTCATAGTGGATAACACTTTGTACCGCCGTGGGGTAGATTCCATTTTACGACGTTGTTTAACTCATGAAGAGGATGAGGTAGTGCTCAATGACTGCCACGAAGGGGCATGTGGTGGTCATTTATATGGGCTTTCTATAGCCCAAAAAATCTTAAGAGCGGGTTATTTCTGGCCGTCGATCTTTAAGGATTGTGCAGATGCGGTCAAGAGGTGCCACCCTTGCTAGGTGTTTGCACGTAATATGCGCTTGAAACCTACCCCATTACATCCCATCATCACCGTCGATCCCTTCACTAAGTGGGGGCTTGATTTTATGGATTGCAACCCAGCTTCAGCTTGGGGGCATCATCATATCATAGTGGTTGTTGATTACTTCACGAAATTGACTGAGGCTACGCCAAAATTTAAATCTGACGGTGAGATAGCCATGCACTTCGTATTCAACTAGATTATTACTCGGTTCAAAACTCTGAAAGAGCTTGTCATTGACCATGGCTCACACTTTCAGAATCGTATGATGGAAGAGTTGGCATCAAAGTTAGGGTACAAGCAAGAGCATTCCTCCTCTTACTACCCTCAAGCGAATGGACAGGTAGAAGCAGTGAATAAATCACTCAAATTCATTCTCCAATGAACCATCGCACAGAGCAAGAATAATTGGCACATCATGTTATATCCTGCTTTATGGGTGTATAGAACCACTGTTAAGACTGCCACAGGTTTTTTTCCATATCAACTTGTACATGGAGTGGAGTTGATATTGTCGGTTGAATGTGAGATTCCTTCTTTGAAGCTAGCCATAGAACTCTTACGAGACACTTCACCATTGGAGGAGTGTGTGGTCCACCTTGAGCAACTTGATGAGCAACGTTGAGATGCCTTGGTAGCTCTAGAAGTAAATAAATGTCACGTAAAGGTCCAGTACAATAAGTTTGTCCATCCAAGGAGGTTTAGTGAGGGAGACTTGGTCCTTTTGTGGGATCAACTGAAAGAACCCTTAGAGGCAGGAAAGTTTAACCCCATGTGGCGTGGTCCTTACGTCGTCAAATGTGTGTTAGAGAAGGGTGCTTATGAGTTAGTGGATTATGAGGGAACGACCTTGGCGAAGCCTAGAAATGGGCTCTATCTCAAGAAGTACTATGCATGATTTTCAGCCAAGGTTGGTTATTGTATATTATTGTATAGTTTTGCATAGTTAGGCCTTTTTCTTATCATGATCAGGTTTGTGATTAGTTTTCGTTTCTTTAGGCAGATGCCAATGGAATCTTCCACCTACATAGGATTCGCGGATGGTGTGAGCTACCACACTCAACACTCAACCTCTACTGCTTGGGTGATTTATACTCCTATGGGTTAGGTACTGTCTTCATGAGGTGTATGTTTGCGGCCATCTTCAAACAATGTGGCTGAATATAGTGCCATTATTGAGCTTCTACAGGATGCCATTTCACATGGCATTCTCCCTCTTGAGGTATGTCTTGATTCGGAGTTAGTAGTGTCACAGCTTAATGGATTGTACCATGTTAGAGATCCAACGTTATTAAGAAGATTCTTACGTGTGAGATTATTAGAATGGCAATTTGACAATATAACATACATACATATTCCAAGAATTAATAATCAAGTTGCTGACTCATATCCTAACTACATGTTAGATTGGCATTTGTTTCATACACAATAAATTCATCACAAACACAAATTTTTACACATGTAAATAAATAAACCAATCACCATAAAAAATTTATATAAACATCCAAAATGTGGTAATACATAGTGTCATGATACAAAAATGGGGCTCTCGAGCCACCAAGATATAATACATGGTAGTACAAAATGTATAACTCCCAGGTATCTAAGCCTGTGGAGGAGGAGGGGGGTTGTGATCATGGAAGGTCACTATGGCTCTAGCTAGCCATCAGAATAATTGCACCCATGCATGTGGTACACCCACCACCTGGCGCTGCATAGCCTTAAGCAAGTCCTCAACTTGTGCCATGGGAACCTTGTGTGTCATCCTCACCAAATTGGTATGAATGCTCTGGAGCATCCGCTCCGCATCCACACCCGTGATATCATCTCATATTCCCCTCTGTCTATGATGAGGGAAGCCTTCAAGCCATTGTGGTCCCACATCTGCATACAAATGGTAGATGTCACTATGTATTGTCACACAAAAATATGTCTTTTGATTCCATATAATCAGAAAACACAAAAAAATTAAATAACTCAAAAATTTAAAGAGAGGGTCGAGATTCATTACCTATATCACCATACACCGATCCTGGTGGTAGCAGCATGTCCGGGTCCTCCCAGAAATCAATCCCCGCATAGGAGTAGTCATCGATGGCAACTATCTATCATCGCCACCACGGAAAGAACTTAGCTGGATAGGGGTTGGACACCCTACCTCCCCCCACTCCGTGCATCGCATCTATCCAACGCCGTTGGGCTAGATCTCAAACCTCGTGAAGAGGAACGTCAAGTCTGGGGCTCAATCCTGGAACACGCTTGAAGAAAAATGTGCTTAATATATTGCTGAACCTGAAGTTCTGCACTCTGCCCACCTTACACTCACTGAGTTGATGTTTCATGTTGCTCAGTAGTGTAGTGCTCCAGTGATAGACCATGGGTCTCATGCACTCCACTACATAGAACATCAGAGGCCACGAGGCCTGGTAGAGTGAAGCCAAGCCTGCTATCCTGCCCAGTGTCAATAGAATGGCCTTTAGGCCCAGCACCTATATAGAGTTGGTTGAGACCTGACTCCCCACCTTCTCTGTGTCTGGATAGTAGTACATTGCAATGTACTCATAGATAGTCAGGCCACCTCCGGGTCCAGCATGAGAACAAAGGTTTACTAATTCCCCCCGTCGGGAAAGTCTAGTAATAAAGTATATGTCCTCCACCTCTATAGTGAGGGACATCCCATCTATCTGGAAGGACTCAGAGTCTAGATCCCAGTAATCCACCAGCATCTGCAATAGTCTTGGTTTGTCCCTCAAGCCACCAAGACAACAAAACTTATAGAGTTCACATGCACATAAAGCTTGTTGAACCATTAGATCGGCCCTTACTACCTCCTCTACCTCACCATGTTCATGCTCTCTCCATTATAGGACCATTTTGAACAAAAAAATTGCAAGTTTTCCCATTATATTACTTAAAAAACCTCATGTGTGGCCTCATAAGTGACTGTTTGCCAAACAGTCGCATATGTACGCGACTGTGAGGGCATTTTCCGCGTATATCCAGCCCTATACGTGGAAAAACCCTTGATGTCCGCGTGGGTTGCAGCGCCTTTTTTAGTTTGGCGTAGAAACCTCAAATGACTAAGGAATTTCATAAAAATTGCATCAAAATGGAAGAGAAGAGCATGAGTAAGTACCTGGAAGAAATGGTAGTGGATTCTGCCAGCTAGATCTCCTGGAATTTGCTGTTGAAAATCTAAGCTCAATTGGGTAAAAATTTCAAATGTTTTATAATATTTTGAATTGTTTACTATTTATAGAAAATTTTCAATTTTTTTTAAAAATTTTACCCCCTTTCCTATAGTTTCGACAATTTCTAATCATTTTGGACCTTTTTTGACCTAATTCATGGTGTAGGAGACCTTTTTAAGTGTCATTTCAGTTGTTGGATTGACCCGTTTGTGCTGATCTCAGGTATCATGTCTAAACTGGCATATAGGTTAGGTTTCATCACCATTTGCATTTTGCATGACCTTATGATCGTTTAATCATAGCCTTAGGTAGGAACCCACTCTATTATGACATGGAACATTCTTGCTGTTTTAGAAGTGGCATGGTATGAGTGGTAGAGCTTGACCTTACATGGGTACCCTAGTTAGCACCTTATTTGCATTTGGTGCCCATGCTGATGTTTTTTCCTTTAGGGTGTGGGAGTTCGTTGTATAGTACTGCCATGACATTTCGCAAGAGCCTCATACTCCTCTTGATCTTTTGCTGGCCTATTTCCCTCAGGACTCCCTTATGTCAAGTTGTAATTGCATTATCATGAGCTTTTACCGCCTTATTGAGATTTATGTCGGCATCCCTGACATTCCATTTCAGACATATATCCCAAGCTTGTCTCATCTCTAGCCATGCAGAGCCATTTTATATATCCTTTGCAACTTGATTCCCTTTTTACCGGGAAGGGATTTTCCCTCGAGTGTCGATATCCTACACATGTGTCCTTGCATTGAGCATAGGTATGTATATCACATCCATTGGTTGGGTTTATAGTTTGTCTTTATGAGCTGTACTCATTTATCTGAGTTTATCTCCACCGACTGGTTAAGCTTCTAGTCCCCATGGAGCCTCTATCGATGCCTCCTGTGTCACAGAGATTTCCTAGTTTGTATATCAAGTCTATGCTGCCTTTATTCAGTCACCATTCACCATTATTCTATTGTTCAAAGGAAGTTGAAACTTGAGTCGGCCATTCCTCAGTTATCTTGACATTGCATGTTAGCCATTCCCGGTACAGTTGCTGGTTCATGCACCTTATGATCAAGTACTTCCACATTATACATCTTTGCTGAGTACCTCGTGTTGGATGATGGGGGGATGCCTTAATGCCCTCCTTCCAGCAAATTTCATCCCATTGAATTCAAATCATTTATTCTAGGATTGGAATCTAGAGTCATTTTGAGTGCCTTGAGACTTGCAGTCATCAGTGGCAGGTTCTCTCGCCATCGACAGTCTTTGGGAATACATCAATGTCCCCTTATCGATGGATCCTATCAAGTGTTCGACCTCAACACATTTATTCACACTTGTTAGTTTGCACTCTAGTAC
This sequence comes from Pseudotsuga menziesii, assembly GCA_001517045.1. Taxonomy (NCBI): domain Eukaryota; kingdom Viridiplantae; phylum Streptophyta; class Pinopsida; order Pinales; family Pinaceae; genus Pseudotsuga; species Pseudotsuga menziesii. The sequence continues at coordinate 440,859 of LPNX011179823.1, forward strand.
CTTAATTCCCATTGTCATTATTGGTGGGTGATCTCGTGTCTGTTAATGGTATACATTAATGATCAGTAATCAGACGATGGACTACTATGTTCGACCTCGACACCTCTATTCACATAGTAGGACATGTACTCATAGCAGTTTGTGTAGAATACCTTCCAGATTGGTGGAATATCTTATATGCTACCTCCTTGATCATGCCATTGTTCATGAGATTTCATCTCTCGTGACTTGATTCCAGTATATGTCAAACATTTCCAGCTCTTATGGAGATCTTGATCCATTATATATCTTCATTCATTATGGAGATCATGATCCTTTGGATATCTTCATCATGGAGATTCTAATCTATGTATATTGTACATGGCAATGACCAGTTATGTGATATATTGTATCATGCCTATTCATGGCCATTGTACTCTTATGTATCTGTGACTGCTATATGTATTTGTAGTTATGTGCATAGTTGTATCATTGTACTATGTTGATTGGGTGGCTGGTCTTCCATTTGTGATTCTTCATCACTACACTTCTGGGATGGACTTATAATGTATTTCGGCCATCGTATGACCCCTCTGACCTCACACATTAGGGGGAATCTGTTATAGTTGATTTTACTACTCTAGGTGAATCACACTTGTATGGCCTTCCCCTGTCCCTCTACAGACTCCTTAGACCCCTTGGACCATTTTTTGTCCTTTGATGTTTCCTAGACCATCCCTAAAAACATGTGAAAATTAGTACATGCAACTTTTAAACCCCTAATCACGTGCATGCGCGGGTTTGACCCCTAAAACCGTGTACATTGGAATGTGTGCATAATCCAAATCCTTTTGGAGTTTTCCTTGACATGAATCCAACTCACTTGACTCTTGGCCTTCCCTATGCCTTGAGATCGCTCGGATTCAACTTTTCATTACCCCTTTGAAAAGCTATATAAGGAACTCTATGGTACATTGAAGGCATAAGAGAGAATTGAGAGCAAAGAAACTATAGTCCATTGTTGCCGGAACTTATGCTTGAGTCTACATCCCTTTGTCCCTTGGAGCACTTTTGTGTTCTTCCCAAGATTTCCTTTTGCTTGTGAGCTTGCTATCGAGAGATGGAGGATTGAAGTGGTGGAGGCCCAAGTGGGGGATTCAGTTTCTCTGATTCCCAAACATGTCGACAAAGGTGGTATCCATTGTAATCTCTGATTTATATTAATAGAAATATCTTTTCCTGTCCAATAATGTATGTTTGAATGAATATTTTATCGATGGATGTTTTCAAATGCTTATACATTATTGATTATATATGCTAGAATAGATCTAACACCAATATATATAGTATGGTTGTATTATTTACTTGTTGTTGAGGAAGTAATTTATCAATTCAAGCTAAAGTTGGAAAGCTCAACAAGGATCTATTAACAACATATATTTAGCACAGGGATGAAAAAACCATGATGAAGGAGAAATAATAGTGGCTTTTCAAACTTTGGTTAAATGGTATAGGATAAGAGTATGATGAGGAGCGAGAATGATGAAGTTGTCAAAAGATATAATGGTGCAAAGTGAAGAGTTGAAGATCAATGGCCTATACTATCTCCGTTCTCTAAGAGGTGCAAGGAAGATAAAGTATGTCCGGGCATTTAATAGGATACGCAGATCAACAACTGTTGATTCAGCTTGAAGAGATCCATGATCCGTGTAAACTCCACCGTATGAAGTTGCATGCTTCTTAAAATAGTAGAGCCGAGCGGAAACAAGTATATGCCACTCGATCTGACGGTGACAAGATAAAGGCATATCACATCAACGATCATGGATAACTCCGGAGCCTAGACTTGCACAGTAGTTAAGACCCAAGCGCTTGGCGGAATCGAGTACGTGTCTTTTAATCCAACGACAGAGAAGTAAATTTAGATCACATCAATGGTTGGGACTGATTCCAGAGTGGAAACTTGCACGAGGGATAAGTCCAAAGCTCCTAGCGGAATTGGATACGTGCCAAAAAATCTGATGGCATAGATATAAAGTAGATTACATCGATGGCTGCAGATGGTTCTGGAGCATAAAGTTGCATGAAGGATAAGACCAAGACACCCAGCGGAATGAGTTACGTGGTGCAAGATCTGAGGGTTGAGAATTGAAGGAAAATAGATCAATGGTCACGAATCGATCCTGAGTGTGAAAATGCGTGACAGTTAAAATTTAAGAGCAGTGGTGGAATATAAAACGCTATCCACGTGTCTGATTGTGATTGACTCCGGAGGCAAAAGTAGTTTAAGGAAAACCACCGAAAGGACGCTCTGGAGTGGGGTCCTATAAAAGGCAGTTGACTTGCTCCATGGGTATTCTATTGGCACCGGACGAATGAAATAGACCTGTGGCTTCGTCAACTTTCAACTGTCAGTTTCCAAAGCACACACCGCTACAGTTAACAGGTAAGCCTTGATACCCATAATTCATCTGCCTGAATTGCCAGTATCAATTGAATTATGGACAAGAAGGAGGAATTACAAAGTGGTCATGTTATAGATGACAGAGAGGAGTATTTGGTCGACAGAGACAGGGGTGTATGTGACCCCTTCCTATCTGTAGGAAGCGTGTCCATTAGTAAAGAAATATTGTGGTATTACAAATCACAGGGAAATGATATATTGAATGTATGTAAATCCTTTCTGTATTACTTCGCCCTCGAACAAACCCTCCATTTCCCAGAATTTGCAGAATGGTGTGCTGTTAACTACTCCCCTTCTCAGAGAATTATCATGAGTCAATCCACATCCTGAATACTTTGTAAATTCAATGCTATAGTCATCCGCAAGAACCTCAATATACCTGAAAATTACCCTGATAATCATGAGTCAGTGAACGAGTCAACCCTTGCTGAATTTTACAAGAAATGTGAAATTGAAACCCGTTGCCAATTCCTGTCTAGTATTCTAAAAGATGGTCAATCTTTAGATGGTTTTTTTCTTACCTTACCCTGTGCATATTTTTAAAAATGAAGTCCAATTGGTAGTATCTCTAGTCTGTTAAATATTAGGTCTTGATGATGATTGTCGCGTGGGCAAAGTCATCCTTGGTATTTTGTTGAGAATAAGTTCCTTAGGATCTGAAACTCAGTCAATTCCTGTGTTTAGTCTAGATGAGTACCTGGCCGAATCAATCCATCTTCAGTTAAGTGAGTTTACAAAGGTTCAGTTCTTTAGATTTTAGACCTACTTGTTCAACATGCTGTTATGTTCCAATGTCACTGAGCTGCAGCTTTTGAATACTATCTGTTCTTCTGATTTGCCAAAGCAAATCAACATGTTCAAATATGCCAATTTGATTATGTCGGAAGTGTATAAAATGTTGTTTGATGAAGAATTGCCTCATTTTTTGGACGAGATGAAATGTTTGATGCAGCCTTCACCCGAAGACCAAATTGGAGATTGGTTCCTGCATAAAGACTCCACTGTGTTAAGAGTATATGGATTTACCGAGCAACCTTATAAGTTACCTGCATTCCTAACCCCGAGGATTTTTGCTTTAGAATTCATGAGACAAAGGTTGCAGTCTGAAGAAGAACATTTTGGAGCTTTTAAAAAGTCTTCAAATATTAAATTCCCCCTGAAAGTCGGTTCTTTCATTTTCAAAAGTAAAGGTGCTTTAGTGTTGATAGAGAAATTGCTGGAGAATATGGATTTCCAAAAGGAGCCAAAGATAAATTATGATCCCCACCATGTAATCTCCTTGAGGAAGCAGGCCAACAAGAACAAACTGTTTGATCACCAGTTTATTGAAGGTCTGGCTGAAACAGCCAATTTGTTGCAGTTTACCGAGATTTCAAGGTCTAATGAAGATACACATACTGTACCTGTCACAGCATCCCAAACAACAGAGGATACTAGTATTGTGATTAAGAGAAGTCTGTCTAAAATCGAAAGTATGGAAATTGACGAAGATGGATCGCATAAAAAGGCAAAGTTGTTTCAAGGTGGTGAAATTGTAAATGAAGAAATTTCTGATGGTTTCAAAAAGGTTTCTCTAGTTCCAATGAAGGCTGTGCAAGTAAATCAGTTCTCTTTTAAAAGTGTGGATGGTTCAGAGTTAAGCCCGGTCTTTAAGTCAAAGGAGGAACTCAAAGCTAGTAACATGGATAAAAGAAAGCAGTCTCTGGAAGAAACGAGAAATTTGCTTCCACGTGTAAGGAATTTGTACAGTCCAAAAACTTCTCTGGTTTCTGCTAGAGATGCTGAAAAAAGTATATTCAAGTTAGCCATGGTAAATGACAAAAAGATGTCAGAGATGGAGATCCGGTTGGATAAGATCAGTGTACCAGATAAGATACAACTTCATAAACAAACTAGTGATATCATTTATTCAGATTTGTTACAAGCTATGGTAAAGATAAATAAATTACAAATTATGACAGATAAGTTAGAGATTCAACTGAGACATGAAAGAGTCAAAAATAAGGCAAATGCCATCCAGATCAAGAAGCTTCAAACAGATATTGTCAGTTCAGATAACACCCAGGCAGTCAGGAGAATGCTAGAAGAAAAAGACAATGCTCTCCAAGTGTTGAAGAAAAAAATGAAAATCCCAGGTTCTGAGCATGTTCAGTCCTCTTAGTTATTGGCTCTGCAAGAAGAAAAAGACAAGATCCATCAAGAGATGATGGAGTATAAAGGGAGAGCTGTTGAGTTACAGGAAGAAAATGACAAGTGGGAGGCTGAATGAAATGAACTGTTATCTCTAATTTTCTTAATGAAAAAGCATCAAATTGATGAGAAGGATATTATGGAGGAGTTAATGAGTCAGACTCCCACAGGTGAAGATTTGTCCATTGTGAATATCGAGAAGCCATTGGATGATTTTTCTGCGGATGATCTGTTGGTGCCTATGTCCCAGGTTAGTCTAAAAGATGAAGAAATCAAAGAGCTAAAGATAGACAATGCAAAGATCAAATCTGAACTGGCCAAAATGAATGAAAGTAAAAACAAAATACTACAAGATAGAAACCAGTTGCAAAAGAAGTTCAATGAATTGAAGGAGAAAAGCATAGGTAAAGGTCCCCTGTAAGGAGCAAAACACATTATTCGGGACACGTTATCTATAGAAATTACCAAACTTAGGCATTATCTGAATTTCATTGATGATCAAAATATTTTGATCAATTTGGCCCACCAAAGACTAAAGCTAGTGAATGAACACATGGGAAAAAGACCTCTTACCACAGCTCAAAATGCGTTGAACTTTTTAAACTCATTGACATATCAGAAATTACATGATATGGAGATAAAAGACAAGATATCCATAGTGCTATGGGCTAAGAAATTTATCCACAAGCATCATTTAATGAAGATGGTCCAAGACATAACTGATGAAATGGTTACACAGGTCGATAACTTCAAGCAGGATTTCAAGGAGCCGTTCGAAGACGGCTTGCCTTCCTTTTGGGATGAGGAAGGACGGATGTTTTCACAGCAGCACTATCACAGCTTGCTAGTTCAAAATTGCATGGACTACTCTAAATTTGATGACTTGGAAAAGAGCCTAATAGGAAAAACTATTGTGGACAAATTGACAGAGGATTTCGAAATTTTGCAAAAGTTCGCAATTATCAGAAGCAGATTGCCCAAGGTGTCATATGAAGCTTACATGGAACTTGAAGTGTCAATTCAGGAAATGATGGAATGTGATACCCTGAGTGCAGAACAGTGGAAAGCTATGGAGAGATTCAGAAATACCAAATACGTCTTGCATGCATAGAGATAGGTGTTATACAACAAGGAGTTGACTGGATGAAGACATGGAGCTGACTGGATGAAGACGTTTTACCAAGCTGAGATTTACTTTATGATCTGTTAGGATTGGAGTAGTAATTTATTCCTAGAAGTTAGGGATTTAGTTACAAGACTCTAAATTAAGCCAATCATTCAGTTGTGAATCTTCTTGGAAGATCTATTATTTTTTGTATATATTGGCATCTTTTTATGAGATGGGGGTTGGAACCCATCATGTTGTGGAATGATTTTGGAGAACATATCTATTTTTGAATAACAAAGTGAATGCATGAAGGTTTATCAGAGATTCTTGTGTCATTGATATTACAATCTATGCTTCTTTCTTTATGTGAGCGTATTTCCCCAGTGTAACACTTCATTTTGTTTCTTCTTCGTATCTGAAATACAGTGTTGGGTGATTAGAATTCATATGTTTATGCTCTAGTCATCATTTCAGATATTTTCTACATTTTCTACTAAAGTTGATATAGAATTCATCTTTGATGCTCTGTATTAATGGACTGTTTCCTCATCTCTTCTGTTTCACCCGGATTAAATTGAACGACTGTGATGATATGATTATCTTGCCTTTGATGAATCTCGTGTATATGTCTTTGTGATATCTTTATATGTATGTGACTCCATGCCCAATGGTTATGTGATTGTCTCATCCATACATACAAATATTTAAATGTTGTTTTATATCTGGTCCTGTTAAATCTGTATTGAGAGATCCCTCTCTGGAAGAAAACACCAGTTTCTTTCTAAAGTGGTTTTGCTGTTACCTTGGAGTTTACCTTTTACAACCTGGGTACATTCTGAGTGCTAACAAACTGGCGCCGTTGCCGGGGAACGTAAGTGCATATCTTCCCTGGGAGAATGAAAAAATTTGAAGAAAGATTTTTGTGGGCAAACATGAATTTTATTAGCATAAGAGGTTGTATATTTGCCCTAGCGACTCCATTGTGAAGCTTGTTCAAAACTTAAGGAGTCATTCTGGCTTCGAGAAGACACACGCGAGGTAACTTTGATACCGAAGTCTTGAAAAGTTTTGAAGACCCAGAAAAGCTATTTAAAAGAAAAAATAAAGAAAAGATAGATTTTCCTTTGTTTGGTGTATCATCATCTCAAGATTCTCATTTTGATCCAAAATGGGAAGTTAACATTGGAAAAAATCTGTTGAAAACCAAATCTGAGTCTAACCTTAAGGATACTGAGTTTAATCCCCGTAGGTTAGAATCTTACTTGTTAGATTCCCTTTGGAGAGATTTGCAACAAACCACAAAGGCTGACACATTTACCTCTCAAAGTACTCAGACCTCTCAAAGTACTCAAAGTTCTTCACTTCCTGTGAACCCACCCAGACCAATGGCCGCCAGATTTGCTCCCTTGCATCTGCCTACTGTATTACATGATCTCCCTCAAAATTATTCTCAGAGAATTTCTTTATTTGATGGAGAGGGTGATATAACCGCAAAACAGCATGTTGCCAAGTTTGAATATTTTATTGACTTAGAAGAAGTTGATTATCCCGATGTTAAAATGCGTTTATTTTCCCAAAGTTTGTCAGGAGAGGCAAAGAAGTGGTTTAAAGACTTACCAAATGGGTTTATAGTAAATTTTCAGGCCTTCCAAAATGCTTTCCTGGACAGGTGGAATGATAAATAGAATCCTTTGCAGCTTTTATCTCAGTATAACAGTCTCAAAAAAGGGGGTTTCGAATCTGTTCATGAATTTTCCAGCAGATTCATGAGGGCTTACAACTCTATTCCGGAAGATATAAAACCTTCTCCTGCAGCTGCCAAACTACATTATGCTAGGGCCTTTGATAATGATTTTGCATTCTCATTGCGGGAGAGGAAATCGACAACTCTTGCTACCTTGTTTACTGATTCCCTAGAAGTGGAAGCTAACATGATGGCGAGTGGAAAAATGAAGCATAGGGATTTGGATAGGAGGAGAAAAGAAGAGAATTTGCCTTTTACTTCATCCTCTTCTGTTGATGCTAAATTTGAAATGATGTTGAAAACCATGGAAAAGTTGATGGATAGATTAACTATGGATACTAGGCCTTTCAACAGAGAGCAAGGGGATCCCCAAATCAGGAATCCAAATTTTAGAAGACCAAATCCCCCTGTCCCTCCCCAAAATAGATAGAGAGACCAGAGAAATCCAAGAAACCAAGAAGAACAGCCCATCCGTCCACCTTTCGCTGAAAATTATGTTGTCGATGAAGAAGATCCCCCTGAAAATGAGATTCATCTGTTTGGAGAATAGGATTCAGAGATATATCTTACTGAAGAGGAGCATAACATGTTTGAACAGGAGGGTGGAAATGAAAAAATTGAAAAGGAGAACGAGTTGTATCAAAGAGGATAGTTACATGCTATGGATGATGTACAAAGGAAAGTCAGATTGAGGAACAGGGATGTCCTCATAAATAAAGGGAAGGAAAACCCAATTCAGCCTTCCTCTAGTTCTTTGAATGTAGAAAAAGGAAAAGAACTACAAAAAGAGCCTTTTGTAAATAAAGAGGTTGAAAATGATGTACAAAGGGATAAAATAATAAAGAAGGTGACTCCGGTTGATGTGGAAAGGATTAGTGCTGGTTTTAATTTACAGAATGAGCTTTCAAAGCTAAAAATATCTGTTCCATTTAATGAATTGTTGAGAAATACTGAATACAGGGATACCATCACAAAAAGGTCAAAAATCAAGGGGAATGGTAGTCTGACATTTTAGAACTGAATGATGATAATCCCGCTATTTCTTTTGGATAAAAAGTTGAAAATATGGAAGGTGAAGAAGTTCCTCCTTTCTATTTAAGCCTAAATGTGCATGACAAAGTGGTCCATAATGCTATGTTGGATTCTGGGGCATCACACAATCTAATGCCCAAAGGAGTGGTAGAAAGTCTGGGATTGGAGGTAACAAGACCTTATAAAGATCTGTATTCTTTTGATTCTAAAAGAGTAAAATTCCTTGGATTAATTAAAGACATGGTGGTAACCCTAAACAAATTTCCTTCTAAAACTATAGTTATTGATGTGGTAGTGGCGGATATCCCACCAAATTTCGGGGTCCTGTTGTCAAGATCCTGGACTTCCAAATTGAAAGGCAGTTTGCAGATGGATATGTCATATGCCACGATTCCTGTTCAAGATGGGAACTGAAGATTATATAGTGAAAAAAGAACTCCATATGCAGTAAGTAGTCAAGACAAACCTGAAATTCATCACATTTATGCTGTTGATACTAATTTACGGTCCTCCATTTTCTTCAATGATGCTGTTCCGCATGATGTAGAGGAGGCTTTGCAAAAGAAGTCTGAAGAGAATAAGGAAAAGGAACTGATAGAACAGGATGCTTTGGAAGCAAAGCAAAAAAGAGAATGCCAGTGGATTATGTATTTTGATGGGTCTGCTGCAAAAATAGGCGCTGGAGCCAATGTGTACATAATTTCACATATTTAGGATTTCAAAGCCTTGTCTTACAAGTTGACATTTGAATGTACAAACAATGTGGCAGAGTATGAAGCTCTATTGTTGGGATTGCATGCTTTGAAAGAATTAAGAGCTCAAAAAATAAACATCTTAGGAGACTCTGAGTTGGTAATAAACCAAATAAATGAGAGTTATCAATCCAGGCATCCTCGGATGAGGGCTTATAGAAATGAAGTATGGGATATGCTTGGTAACTTCTTTACGGAGCATACAATTCAGGTAATTCCTAGACATGAAAATTTGGTAGCTGATTCCTTAGCCGTGGCCGCTGGGAAATTTGAAACCCCTGTTCCTGGTCAGAGAGAATACCAGGTGAAAATTGTGAATAGACCGTCTATTCCTGACAACTCTAAATATTGGTAGGTGTTTGAAGATGATATGCAGATCAGGAGATTCCTGGAACTCTTAGAAGAATTTGTGAATACTCCTATTGACACTGAGAATGACAATGACGAGAGCACTTAAGAGGATGAAGAGCTTGAAGAGGAAGGGAATAGCATTGAAAAATTGAAAGGGACCTTAGGAGGTGAGGATATCATCCAATTAAAAAACAATTTCATACCAAGAGGACTAATCCCTTTAGAAAAGCTTTTTGATCAAAATGATGTGGCTAAAAATCCGAAAGTGAAGCCTGTTGATGATGCTATCGAAGACAAAAATATTGGTACCATAGAAAATCCTAAGATTGTGAAGTTGTCCAAGAAATTACCTGAAAAAGAAAAAGAAGAGTATGTGAAATTAATGAAAAGATATACAGATGTCTTCGCTTGGAGTTATGAGGATCTAAAAGAGTATGATACTTCTATCATACAACATACCATTCCTATAAATCCTGGGGAGAGGCCTTTTAAACAGAAGCTCAGAAGAATAAATCCTAAGTTGCTGCCTATTATTGAGAAAGAAATCAAGAAGCTATTTGATGCTAAAATTATTTTAACACTGAGGTTTTCAAAATGGGTTGAAAACTTGGTTCCTGTCAGGAAAAAGAACGGAGAAATAAGATTGTGCATAGATTTCCGCAACTTGAATAAAGTTTCCATGAAGGATAACTATCCTCTACCCAAGATGGATCATATACTGCAGAAAGTGGTGGGAGCTGAAATAATTTCAATGCTAGATGGTTTTTCTGGGTATAATCAGATCAAGGTGTTACCAGAAGATCAGGAGAAGGCTGCTTTTACTACACCTTAGGGCACCTTTAAGTATGCAAAGATACCTTTTGGTTTGATGAATGCAGGGGCCACTTTCCAGCGAGCCATGGACATCGATTTTGCAGGGGAAATTGGAAATTTTGTAGTGATCTACATGGATGATATCACAGTCTACTCCAAGTCTGACAAGGAGCATCTGCATCATCTGGAGAAAGTGTTCATGAAATGCAGAAAGTTTGGTATATCGTTGAATCCAAAGAAATCCAACTTTGCATTAGAAGAGGGAAAATTGCTGGGCCATATAATTGTTGGGCTCTGATCTATCAGTGTTAATCAGAACTTGAATTTAAAATCAATCCGGGTTTGTGAACTTCGAGACACATCCAAATTTAGGACAGAGAAGCTGGACTCATTTAGAATTTAGCTATCTGTAATTAAATCTACTGACAGAAACTAAGATACTGCAGCTCACAGAGACAAAATCCTCTTACAAGGGTAATTTCATTGTTTCCTTTTTAAGCATACAGTAATTGATTTGTGAAAGCATAAAAGACTGAGGTAAAAATTAATTAAACAACAAATTTATAAACCCTAGGATCAAACTGCAAAATTCTACCAGCGCTGAAAGACAATCACTAATCAATTTCTCTTACAAGATAGTGTTCATGATCTGTAAATGTCTTTTTACCATTTCACTGTCAAATAGACAGCAGTGAACAATATACAGAGGTCGTGGTCTGAACTATTTGATATTCTCAGCATTTAACCAATGAAGAACAGCGTTTATCTCATATTGCCAGTGATATACTGTGTGACAGAATTTGTAATTTAAACCGTAAATGAAAGGAACAGAGCATCAATAGAATCGATTTAAAGATTGAGTAAACCTGTTCTACAATTTATAAACTGGAAGTTACAATAAAATGCATACCATTAACACGATTCAGATAGTTAGCACCAGAAGTAAATCGCTGCAACCATCAAATCGATCTACCGGCAACATGAAAGTGTGAGAGTTCAACGATGGGGGCCCTCCAAAGTCTTTCCCAACACACAATGAAAAGATTTCACAGAACTAAAGCTTTGTATTCATTCACCAGAATTGTTTTACACAGAGATACCACGCAGTTTGGAAGCACAAGTGCGTTCCTCTTCAAAATCGTGATAAAAACTTCATTGTCTTGCAATTGATTTATACAAATTCTTAATCAAACTGAAATTGCTATAAACCTGCATCTAATTTAATTCTAGAGCTAACGAGATCATCTTCAGGATCGTGGAGTTCCACAAAATCAGCATTGTTCCTTCTTTTGTGTTGAATGCAGAACGGGTGGCCACCTTTGACTCTGATTGACTCGACATCTGCACAGGCCACTTCACCTGACTGTTGGATGTTCATCCATCTGTGGACATTAAGGATCCATTCTTGATCTTCCATTTCCCTCCTAACTGTCCTGCAATTACTCAACTTTGGAGGTAATACGGGAAGTTAGTACATCCCGTAGTCTAAGTAAAAATCTTAGTTAAAATGCCTAAAAAATCACAAAACTCAATTTATCAATAAGAAAATGACATTATACCTCTTTAACCATGGTTTATAGATGAACTTTAAAGCTTTCTACTCAAAATGGAGGTTTTATAAAGGAAATGAAGGTTATATAAAAGGCAAAAAGGGGTCAAAGAAAGTGCCCAACATCTCCCCCAAGAGGAAACTGCAGCATGTCCTCATGCCAAAAACTTTGACGCTGTTCAAAACCAAAATTTACTGCTAATTATCCTGCCTTTAGTCTTCAGTCTGTGATGAGGCATCTGTTGATGCCCGAGATACATAGAGAATCTTCAACCTTTCATACTTAGCCTTGTAAACTTTCCTTTGCTTGTACCATCTATAGGCTTGCTTAGTGATACGTGTTCTCTGAACCTTTAGCTTCCAATTAACTTCCCTTAATTTCTCATTCTTTTGTTCAAGTTCTTTTAGCTCAAGTTTCAGTCTTTTGACCTCCTTACTGTTTTTGGAAGCTTTCGTTTTCTTCATCTTTATTGGGAGCTGCGCAGAAGTTGCATCCCCACCCAATTCTCCATGCTCTTATGCTAAATGCTCTTTCTCCTCTTCCATAGCCTGCTGTTCTGAGAAGAGAGAATTTGAATCCTTGGGCAATTCTTGTTTGAACTGTTTTTCTTTTTCTTTTTCCTGCTGGTCAAAGAAGAGGTTAATCTTCTTGGTTTGCCTGATTATCTCGTCAGGATCTGAAATATCCTGTACTGATTGGCTCTGAACTTGCTTGTATTTTCTTGACTTTCTCTGATAAGTGGTGAAGAGCTGATCCTGTTTTTGATACTGTTTTTCTTTCTTCTTCACACTTCGAGTTTGGATCCTTCTCTGAGGTGGTTTTGGGCTTGTTGCCTCAGAGTTATCCTCCTCATCAGTTATTAGTAATACCTCTTTCTTTTTCTTTTTCCCCTGAGGCGGTTTTGGGCTTGTTGCATCAGGGTAGGTTAACATCAATAGTTCATCTTCCTTTGCATTTTCTTCAAGCAACTCTTCTTGATTTTCAAATTGATTATGAGCTAGGAATTCTGTCCAAGTCAGATTCTGCCTGTGTAATTCATACTGAATAATAATTTTAATAAGACCACAGTGAAAAAGACTAGTTACCTTATCCTTTGATCGCCCTTGGATAGCTTTGGCCATTTTAGTCAGGCTCTGTAGCAGGAAGTAAGGCATGTTGATTTCACATTCTCCTTTCAGATGTTGTAGCAGCTTAATATGATAGAGGTAAATAATGCTAAACCTGCCTTCACATGTAACAAATTTCTAAATGATGTAAACTATCTCATCCCATGGATGGACTAGCCAACTTCTTGGTATACCCTTCTTCCAATTGACTGATCCTGCCCTAGACCTGCATAAAAATGGGATCCAGACCTTCTCTTTAAACTGTTTGGTTTTGAAAAACCTTTCACCCTGCTGTGGCAAACCAGTGACTTGAGCTAGAATGTCTTCTGACAGTCTAATTTGCAAGTTTCCTACTCTAGCTCTTTCTCCATTGAAGGTCTCAGCAAAAGCCAAGCTAGCTTGCTCATTGTACCCATTGAATTTCTCAAAGAAATTGATCCACTGTTTATTTGCAAATATTTCAAAGCAAATTTTATGGATATCATTTGGATTAAACGTTGCTGGCTCCAATCTAGCTGACATTTCGATTTTTAAATTGAAAACTAGAGCCTTTCAACCTTTAACTCTATTTCTATCCTCTTTTGCCACAGTAATACTCTGAACTTGTGAAGTTTTTTCTGGTATAACAGAGTATCTAGCAAAGGAAAAAGGGTTTAAGCTTACCTCTTCTCTGATGTAACCAATTTTTACTTCTTCCTGTACAATTTTCACAGAGATTGATGTATTCACTGCGTACCCTTTCACTGGCTGTCTTCTTTCCTGCACAATTATCCTCAGCAAATGATGTCTCTTGTAAAATACGGCCTCTTTCCACGGTCAATTGTCTTCAGCAATTGATATCTTCAAACTTCCTGTAGCTTACAATCCTTCTTCCTGTTGATTGTCTTCAACAAATGGTATTTCACATTTTCTATAACCCACGGTCTCTTTTCTCTGTCAATTCCTTTATGCAGCAATCAATTTCAATCTTCTTGTAGCTTACGGCCTTCTCACTGGCAATTACCTTCAGCAAACAATGTTTTCAAACTTCCTGTAGCTCGCAGCCTCTTTTGTTTTTGTCAATTACATTCATACAGCAATCGATTTTGCAGAGCAACAATTGGACTTGGCTTCTAAAAGAATGACCAAGTCGTGGTATATAATGCAAAAATTGACTTCATCTATGGGTTGTCATGGGCATCATTCCACATTTTACTTTTCATCATTTCATGAAATGGTATTCTCATTTGATTATTTGCTTAAGACATAGAATAGAAGTAAGGTTTCGATAATATATCAAATCTCTTTATGTGCCCAATATTTAATAAACAAATTGGCATTATATATACTTCAGTTTACCATATATCCAATGTTTAATAAACAGGCTATATAAAAGAAGTTTCCTTTCCTCTCTCAAAAATAAACCTTTTCCTTTCATAAAACTGTGCTGAAGATGTATTTTTGCTCTGTTTTCTTCTTCAATTTAACCATTGTATAATGCACTATATACATGTACAAAAGAAACCTCTGAAAGTCTTTTATGTCCATGTTTCACTTTTGCTGAGAAAGAGACCTTGTTTATCCTTTAAACCAAATTGAAACTCAAACTGTAATATGCAGTATACTTCCTGTAGAATGCAATGTATGTTCTGTAAAATGCAGTACATTCCCTGTAGAGTCCAGTATAGATGTTGACCATGTAAAATTTCTCTTGGGTTTGATCCTGGAAACCATTCTGACCCCTAAGATGGAAAATGAAGTGTTTGACAGAGATAAAAATGAAGTGCTGACAGGGACTAAGTGAGGTACTGGCAGAGATTAATGAAAGGTAAATAAGGAGCTGGTAAAGACTTATCAGAATAATGGCAATAATGGGTAGTCAAGCTTGGCATAATTGGTAAGATGTCATCACTTAAAAACAAAAATAATTTTGAAAACTTTTTAAACATAAAAACCATAAATTCTTACAGACTTGCTTGATGTTCCTTTGATGAGCTTGCTGCCAGTGTGAAATTGGTTTCTATTCTGATTGTCCTTCTGATGTCTTCTATCTGCTGCTGTCTCAATTTCCTTCATTTTCACTGAAGGTCTGCCTTACCACAAGTCAAGGCCCTCTGCCTTTAAAAATCTCCTGCATTGCTGGTAATCAGGTCTGGTACTCAGGTCCCTTCTGCTGATGACATTGCTGGTAATCAGGTCCCTGCTGCTGATGAAAAAAATCATAATCCTTTGCTTGTGAAAAAGACTTGGAGGGGTTTGAAGAAGCATGAACAATTTATTCCCCTCACAGGCCTAACTTTTGACTTGTCCTCAAGTCAAACAAGATCTGCATTATTTGTAAAACAAAAGAGGAAATTGGAAAAAGACTTTGTTTTTGTGAATTTTCTATGGCCAGGCAAGCCTGGTTTTCCACAGAAAATTCCAGTTTATATTGTGCCAGCAAACTGGTTTTCACAACTAAACTGCCTTTTTTTTCTTTTATATATATGTTTTTTTGTTTTTTTTATTTTATTTTTTATTTATTTTTTATTTGCTAACTGTATCAGAGAAGCTAAGGAGCAGGTGAAGGAAAAACACTGATGTTTTTATCCAGCACTTGCATTTCCTTTTGTTGTGAAAGGTGTTGTATAAATTCTGCCTTATTGATAGGTTTATTGTACAGCTTGAGGCGGTGGCCATTGACCACAAATTGATGTGATTCATCATCTATAGTTTTAAGTTTAACTGACCCATTATCATAGACATCAACAATCTCATATGGACCAAGCCAATGAGTAGTGAATTTAGCCTTGAAATCTTTAAATTTGGAATCAAATAATAATGCCCAATCACCAACATGAAATTTCTTTTTCTTGATAAATTTGTCGTGCCATTGAGCTCGCTGCTGTTGGATGAGAGTGTTGTGTTCTATGGCAGCCTGTCTGATCTCATCTAACTGGTTCAACTGAAGTAATCTTTCTTTTTGAGTCTCAGAAATATCCATGCCCAAATCTGCCGCTAACTTAAATGTATGAATTTGAAACTCAATAGGGAGGAGGACTTGCTTACCATAGACAAGCTGGTAAGGAGAAAAACCAATACTATTTTTCCAAGTGATCCGATATGCCCATAAAGCTTCAGTAAGATTTGCTGACCAATCCTTCCGATGCATCTAAACAGTCTTGGTGATGATGCCTTCTAGGGTTTTATTGGTAGATTCCACTTGGCCATTAGCTTGTGGATGGTAAGGAGTGGACTTTCTGTGCTTGATCTTATATTTTTCTGCTATCTCTTGCACTAATTTGGAAGTAAATTGGGCACCTTGATCAGTCACAATTTCCCTAGGCACCCCAAATCTAACAAAAATCTCTTCAAAAAGGAAATTTACCACAGTTTGCTCCGTAGCTCTTGGTAAAGGCTTGGCCTCTACCCATTTAGTAACATAGTCCGTGCAGACCAGAATGTATTTCTTCCCTTGTGATGGTGGATTAATTGGACTAATGAAGTCAAGGGCCCACTTCTCAAATGGTTCAATGAGGACTTGAGGATGAAGTGGCATTTCATCAGACCGGACTGGCCGGCCCATCCATTGGCAAGTATCACAACTTCTAACATACCTCTTAGCATCCTTGAAGATAGTAGGCCAATAATACCCAAGATTGAGTATTTTGTATGCTGTCCTTTTATCTGCAAAATGACCACCACATGGTTCGTCATGACATGCTTTTAAAATGTCTAAGATTTCATCTTGTCATACACATCGTCTTATAATTAAATCATATCCTGTATAAAAGAGATCACCATTAATCCATGTATGCCTAGCACTTTGTTTAATAATCTTTTTCTTTTCTTTAGTGGTCATAGATGGTGGTAATTGGCCTGATGATAAGTAATTGGCAATGTCAGCATACCATGGTGTGATAACAGAAATTGCAAACAGGTGTTCATCAGGAAAATTATCAAAAACAGGAACAATCTCACCAGTATTGTGCAAACGAGACAGGAAGTCTGCCACTTGATTTTCTCGTCCCGGTCGATCTAGAACAGTGATGTTGAATTCCTGCATTAATAATAACCATCTAGTAATTCGACCATTAGTGATAGACTTGTTCATTAGATATCGCAAGGCTGAATGATCTGTATGGACAAAAATCTCATAACCAATTATATAATGACGAAACTTATTGACTGCATGAACCACGGCCAACATTTCCTTTTCCGTGACTGTATAGTTTAACTCTGCAGGTGTAAGATTTTTACTTATAAAATAGATTACATAAGTTAAAGTATGTTCTTTCTGG
>LPNX011179823.1:460215-472573 GCA_001517045.1 Pseudotsuga menziesii
CTGAGGAGCCATATTGGGTTGTGGGACTTGGTAAGATGGGGCTTGATAAGGAGTTTGGACTTGTTGCTGCTGGTACTGGGGATAGGCTGAAGGTTGTTGGTATGGCTGCAAATAAGCTTGCTGATATGTTTGATTACCATGGGCATAACCTCTCCAATTTGGAGCAGATTGGGATAAGGGAGGAGACCAAGTTTGCCAAGGCATAGGTGCACTCCATGACTTCTGAATAGGAGTTTGATAATTTGCATTAAATTGTTGCATAGGGTCTTGGGACATACCTGAAAATCGTGGCTGCCAAGGTCTTCGTTGTCCCATGAAGTAGAGAGACTCCATGTTTTGATTCTCCTCTATTCGAGCTGCCTGCAACTCTTTCAATCTAGGGCAATCATCAGTCTTATGATTAAAAGTGCATAAACCACAAATTTCAATAGCATTTAAAGGACATTCTTTAAGTTGGTGCTTATTTCTACACTTAGGACAAAAGATGGACAAGGCTTGATCTTGCTGGTCCTGTTGTTCTTGTCTTTTCTTAGTTTTTGCTACTTCAACCTGTGTGCTCAATGTACTCAATAAATCGGTTTTGAAATCTTCTAGCAGATTCCCAAGTTCAGCCCTAGAAATACCACTGTTTGCAGACTTGTTTACTTTAGTAATTATGTCTCTTTTTCCAGTCCTAGCCTTCCCTCTTGAATATTTCTGGCATAAGTCTTGTATCTCATCAAATGGAAGGTAAGAAATGTCACCTTTGCCCATAACATTTAAAATATCTAAATACTCCTCTCTTATTCCTTTCAAAAATATTGTTCTAATCATCTCTGATGTTAAGGAATTGTATTTAGATTTTTGTAAATTATATGAAAACCTTTCCAAATACTCCTCTAGACTCTCATCCTCCTGTTGAGTCATGCCAAAGATATCATCTTTGAGATCCTTTGATCTGCAATAGGCTTGATATTTCCGAAGAAAAATCTTCCTCATTTCATCCCAACTAGTAATAGAGTGTTCTCCTAGGCCCATAAACCACTTCAAGGTAGCTCCCTTAAGGGTAGCAGGGAAAAGACGGAGCTTATGGGTATCATCAGTATACCCATAAGTTCGACACAAGATGTCGAATTCAAACAGAAAAGAGTCAGGATCTTCAGAGGTTAGGCCATAAAAGTTTGGTAAAACAGAGGGTGGAATGTTCTTCATCTTTACATCTTCTCCTAGGATAATACTAGTGTCCAAAATAGGAAATTTGAAGGTAGCTTCCTGATCCTCTTCTATCTTCTCATTTCTCTCATGTCCTCTTTCTTCTTCTCTTTCATGTCTCCTCTCTTCTTCTCTCCTCTCCTGTCTACGTTTATTTTCTATTTCTAGCATCCTCTCATATTCTCTTCTCTGCTCAGCTGTTGGGCCTTTTGACGTTTCTTCCTCAAACATTTTGGAACTACCAACTGTTGAAAAACCTTTTGGAAGAGAAGCTCCTGTTAGTGCCGTTTTTGGGGGGTTTTTAAGAAATCTTCCTTTTTCGTCTCTAAGTCTTGACATAAAAGTAAAACCTAGTCTGTGTTTTTGTTTGAAAAATTCTGTTTTTATCAGAAAACTAAGGTTCCTAAGTCTGCTTCTACAGTGCCTCCCCGGCAATGGCACCAAAATGTTGGGCTCTGATCTATCAGTGTTAATCAGAACTTGAATTTAAAATCAATCCGGGTTTGTGAACTTCGAGACACATCCAAATTTGGGACAGAGAAGCTGGACTCATTTAGAATTTAGCTATCTGTAATTAAATCTACTGACAGAAACTAAGATACTGCAGCTCACAGAGACAAAATCCTCTTACAAGGGTAATTTCATTGTTTCCTTTTTAAGCATACAGTAATTAATTTGTGAAAGCATAAAAGACTGAGGTAAAAATTAATTAAACAACAAATTTATAAACCCTAGGATCAAACTGCAAAATTCTACCAACGCTGAAAGACAATTACTAATCAATTTCTCTTACAAGATAGTGTTCATGATTTGTAAATGTTTTTTTACCATTTCACTGTCAAATAGACAGCAGTGAACAATATACAAAGGTCGTGGTCTGAACTATTTGATATTCTCAGCATTTAACCAATGAAGAACAGCGTTTATCTCATATTGCCAGTGATATACAGTGTGACAGAATTTGTAATTTAAACCGTAAATGAAAGGAACAGAGCATCAATAGAATCGATTTAAAGATTGAGTAAACCTGTTCTACAATTTATAAACTGGAAGTTACAATAAAATGCATACCATTAACACGATTCAGATAGTTAGCACCAGAAGTAAATCCCTGCAACCATCAAATCGATCTACCGGCAACATGAAAGTGTGAGAGTTCAACGATGGGGGCCCTCCAAAGTCTTGCCCAACACACAATGAAAAGATTTCACAAAACTAAAGCTTTGTATTCATTCACCAGAATTGTTTTACACAGAGATACCACGCAGTTTGGAAGCACAAGTGCGTTCCTCTTCAAAATCGTGATAAAAACTTCATTGTCTTGCAATTGATTTATACAAATTCTTAATCAAACTGAAATTGCTATAAACCTGCATCTAATTTAATGCAAGAGCTAACGAGATCATCTTCAGGATCGTGGAGTTCCACAAAATCAGCATTGTTCCTTCTTTTGTGTTGAATGCAGAACGGGTGGCCACCTTTGACTCTGATTGACTCGACATCTGCACAGGCCACTTCACCTGACTGTTGGATGTTCATCCATCTGTGGACATTAAGGATCCATTCTTGATCTTCCATTTCCCTCCTAACTGGCCTGCAATTACTCAACTTTGGAGGTAATACGGGAAGTTAGTACATCACGTACTCTAAGTAAAAATCTTAGTTAAAATGCCTAAAAAATCACAAAACTCAATTTATTAATAAGCAAATGACATTATACCTCTTTAACCATGGTTTATAGATGAACTTTAAATCTTTCTACTCAAAATGGAGGTTTTATAAAGGAAATGAGGGTTATATAAAAGGAAAAAAGGGGTCAAAGACAGTGCCCAACAATAATATCCAAATATGGCATAAAGATTGATCCTGAGAGGGTGAGTGCCATTTTGAAAGTAGGTGAACCATGGAGCAAAAAGGAGATACAATCTTTCTTGGGGCAAGTAAATTTTCTAAGAAGGTTTGTGCCCAGTTTCATTGAGATCCTAATGAACATCACCAATATGTTGAAAAAGGGGCATGAAATAAAATGGAACACTGAAGCTAGACAGTCCTTTTGGGAAATCAAGAAGGCAATTTCAGAGGCTCCTGTGTTAGTGAGTCCAGATTTTACTAAAGATTTTTCTGTATTTTCATATGCTTCAGAATATACTATAGAAGTTGTTTTACTGCAGAAAAATGATGAGAATATGGAACAGCCCATAGCATTCTTCGGCAAGATGTTGAGGGATGGTGAATTGAAATATGAAATTATGGAGAAACAAGCCTATGCTTTAAATAAAGCATTGAAATATTTCAGAATATATATTTTACATTCACATATAATTGCCCATGTTCCATCTACTGCAGTAAAAGGAATCCTGACTCAACCAGATCCAGAAGGCAGAAGAACAAAATGGATTGCTACATTATTGGAGTATGATATTGAAATAAAGCCTACCAAATTGATTAAAGGACAAGGATTAGCTAATATGATGGCTAATTCCAATTGTGAAGCCTTGCGAATTAATTTCATTTCTTATCAAGCTAATCAGTTGGATACGGAGGTAGAAGTAATGGTTGATTTTGTGGCATCTCCATGGTATTCTGATATTGTATATGTCCTCCGTAATTTGCAAGCACCAGAAGGATTAAGTAAATCAAGAGCGAGATTTGTAAAGTTAAAATCTGCTAAATTCTGTATCATAAATCGGTATCTTTATTGGAAAGACCCTGGAGGAGTGTTGCTAAATTGTCTTTTGGAAGATGAATCTCAATAGATTGCCAAAGAATTTCATCAGGGAAACTGTGGCGGACATCATTCTTGGAAAGTGACTGCGAAAAAAATTCTAAGGGCCGGTTACTATTGGCCTACGTTATTTTCAGATGTGTATAAAGAAATAAGTAAATGTCATCAATGCCAAATTTTTTATGGTAAGAGGAAAATATTGCCTCTCCCTTTGAATCCAATAACAGTTGAAGCTCCTTTCCAGCAGTGGGGTTTACATTTTATTGGTGAAATAAACCCCAATTCATCAGGTCAGTACAAGTGGATTTTGACAGCCACAGACTATTTTACTAAATGGATAGAAGCAATTCCTACCAGGAGAGCCACTGAAAATGTGATCATGGATTTTCTTGAAGAAAACATATTGGCTCGATTCAGGTATCCAAAAAGGATAGTAACAGACAATGCAGCTGCTTTTAAATCCAGGAAAATGATTAATTTTTGTCATAAGTATCACATAAGTCTCAATCATTCAACTGCCTATTATCCTCAAGGAAATGGGTTAGTGGAATCTTCAAATAAGAGCCTAGTGAGGATCATCAAGAAGCTGTTGGAGGATAATAAGAGGTCCTGGAACACCAAGCTAAAATATGCTCTATGGGCCGACAGGATTAGCACTAAAAAGGCAATCGGCATGTCTCCTTTCCAGCTAGTGTATGGTGCTGAAGTGGTTTTTCCAATGTCATTAGGGATTCCAGTTATGAGATATTTCCAAGATCAGCAAGAAGAACCAAATCACATACAGAGAAGGATAAATCAGATCATCGAACTGGAAGAACAGAGAAATAAATCTTATGACAAAGTGCAGTCTCATCAGGAGAAAATGAAAAATACTTTTGACAGAAGAATCAAGGAAGAACAGTTTCAAATTGATAACCTGGTTTTGAAGTGGGACGCTCCTAATGAAGACAAGCATGGAAAATTTGATCCTATGTGGGTAGGACCTTACGTTGTTGTGGGATACAGAGGGAAAAATGCATTTTTGCTGGAATATACAAATGGGGTTCTTCTGGAGATCAACCCTGTTAATGGAAGGTATCTAAAGCACTACCTATCCTGAGGAGGAAGGTAAAATTTGTATCATAGACTATACATACTTATTTTTCTTTACAAATCAATATGAGTGGTAAGCCGAGTGTATTTGAAGCTCGTAGTGAAATCCCTAAGATTCAAGAAGCATACCATTCCTTTTCTAAAATATATAAAAATGATATATTTACAAAAAGCAAAAGATGAGTTTTCTAGAAGTTATTATGAAAAATCAAAAGAAGGCACCTGGTCAACGAGTTCTTTGATACCTCACAGGGAGGATATCATCCCCAGATGGAGCCAGTTGTTAACAACATATATTTAGCACAAGGATGAAAAAACCATGATGAAGGAGAAATAATAGTGGCTTGTCAAACTTTGGTTAAATGGTATAGGATAAGAGTATGATGAGGAGCAAGAACGATGAAGTTGTCAAAAGATCTAATGGTGCAAAGTGAAGAGTTGAATATCAATGGCCTATACTATATCCGCTCTCTAAGAGGTGCAAGGAAGATAAAGCATGTCCGGGAATTTAATAGGATACATAGATCAATGGCTGTTGATTCGGCTCGAAGAGATCCACGATCTATGTAAACTCCGCTGTATGAAGTTGCATGTCTGTTAAAATAGTAGAGCCCAGCGGAAACAAGTTTATGCCACTCGATCTGATGGTGACAAGATAAAGGCATATCACATCGACGATCATGGATAACTTCGGAGCCTAGACTTGCACAGTAGTTAAGACCCAAGCACTTGGCGGAATCGAGTACGTGTCTTTTAATCCAACAGCAGAGAAGTAAAGTTAGATCACATAAACAGTTGGGATTGATTCCGGAGTGGAAACTTGTGCGAGGGATAAGTCCAAAGCTCCTAGCGGAATTGGTTACGTGCCAACAAATTTGACGGAATAGATATAAAGTAGATTACATCGATGGCTGTAGATGGTTCCGGAGCATAAAGTTGCACGAAGGATAAGACCAAGACACTCGGTGGAATGAGTTACATGGTGCAAGATCCGAGGGTTGAGAATTGAAGGCAAATAGATCAATGGTCACGAATCGATCCGGAGTGTGACAATGCATGACAGTTAAAAGTTAAGAGCGGTGGCGAAATATAAACCACTGTCCACATGTCTGATTGTGATCGACTCCGGAGGCAAAAGTAGTTTAAGGAAAACCGCTGAAAGGACGCTCTGGAGTGGGGTCCTATAAAAGGCAGTTGACTTGCTCCATGGGTATTCTATTGGCATTGGATGAATGAAATAGATCTGCGGCTTCGTCAACTTTCAACTGTCAGTTTCCAAAGCACACGTCGCTATAGTTAACAAGTAAGCCTTGATACCCATAATTCGTCTTCCTGAATTGCCAGTATCAATTGAATTATGGACAAGAAGGATGAATTATAGAGTGGTCATGTTATAGATGACAGAGAGGAGTATTTGGTGGACAGAGACAGGGGCGTATGTGACCCCTTCCTATCTGTAGTAAGCGTGTCCGTTAGTAAAGAAATATTGTGGCATTACCACTCACAGGGAAATGATATATTGAATGTATGTAAATCCTTTCTGTATTACTTCGCCCTCGAACAAACCCTCCATTTCCTGGAATTTGCAGAATGGTGTGTTGTTAACTACTCCCCTTCTCATAGAATTATCATGAGTCAATCCACATCCTGAATACTTTGTAAATTCAATGCTACAGTCATCCGCGAGAACCTCAATCTGCCTAAAAATTACCCTGATAATCGTGAGTCAGTGAACGAGTTAACCCTTGCTGAATTTTACAAGAAATGTGAAACTAAAACCCATTACCAATTCCTGTCTAGTATTCTGAAAGATGGTCAATCTTTAGATGGTTTTTTTCTTACCTTACCCTATGCATATTTTTAAAAATGAAGTCCAGTTGGTAGTATCTCTAGTCTATCAAATATTAGGTCTTGATGATGATTGTCGCATCGGTGAAGTCGTCCTTGGTTTTTTGTTCAGAATAAGTTCCTTAGGCTCTGAAACTCAGTCAATTCCTGTGTTTAGTCTAGATGAGTACCTGGCTGAATCAATCCATCTTCAGTTAAGTGAGTTTACAAAGGTTCGGTTCTTTACATTTCAGACCTACTTGTTCAACACGTTGTTATGTTCCAATGTCACTGAGCTGCAGTTTTTGAATACTGTCTGTTCTTCTGATTTGCCGAAGCAAATCAACATGTTCGAATATGCCAATTCGATTATGTCGGAAGTGTATAAAATGTTGTTTGATGAAGAATTGCCTCGTGTTTTGGGCGAGATGAAATGTTTGATGCATCCTTCACCCGAAGACCGAATTGGAGATTGGTTCCTGCATAAAGACTCCACTGTGTTAAGATTATATGGATTTACCGGGAAACCTTAACTGTTACCTGCATTCCTCACCCCAAGGATTTTTTCTTTAGAATTCATGAGACAAAGGTTGCAGTCTGAAGAAGAACATTTTGGAGCTTTTAAAAAGTCTTCAAATATTAAATTCCCCCTGAAAGTCGGTTCTTTCATTTTCAAAAGTAAAGGTGCTTTAGTGTTCATAGAGAAATTCCTGGAGAATATGGATTTCCAAAAGGATCCAAAGATAAATTATGATCCCCACCATGTAATCTCCTTGAGGAAGCAGGCCAACAAGAACAAACCATTTGATCACCAGTTTATTGAAGGTCTGGCTGAAACAGCCAATTTGTTGCAGTTTACCGAGATTTCAAGGTCTAATGAAGATACACATACTATACCTGTCACAACATCCCAAACAACAGAGGATACTAGTATTGTGATTAAGAGAAGTTTGTCTGAAATCGAAAGTATGGAAATTGACGAAGATGGATCGCATAAAAAGGCAAAGTTGTTTCAAGGTGGTGAAATTGTAAATGAAGAAATTTCTGATGGTTTCAAAAAGGTTGCTCTAGTTCCAATGAAGGCTGTGCAAGTAAATCATTTCTCTTTTAAAAGTGTAGATGGTTCATAATTAAGCCCAGTCTTTAAGTCAAAGGAGGAACTCAAAGCCAGTTACATGGATAAAAGAAAGCAGTCTCTGGAAGAGACAAGAAATTTGCTTCCACGGGTAAGGAATTTATACAGTCCAAAAACTTCTCTGGTTTCTGCTAGAGATGCCGAAAGAAATACATTCAAGTTAGCCATGGTAAACGACAAAAAGATGTCAAAGATGGAGATTCGGTTGGATAAGATTAGTGTACCGGCTAAGATACAACTTCATAAACAAACTAGTGATATCATTTATTCAGATTTGTTACAAGTTATGGTAAAGATAAATAAATTACAAATTTTGACAGATAAGTTAGAGATTCAATTGAGACATGAAAGAGTCAAAAATAAGGCAAATGCCATCCAAATCAAGAAGCTTCAAACAAATATTGTCAGTTCAGATAACACCCAGGCAGTCAAGAGAATGCTAGAAGAAAAAGACAATGCTCTCCAAGTGTTGAAGAAAAAATTGAAAATCCCAGGTTCTGAGCATGTTCAGTCCTTTGATTTATTGGCTCTGCAAGAAGAAAAAGACAAGATCCATCAAGAGATGATGGAGTATAAAGGGAGAGCTGTTGAGTTATCGGAAGAAAATGACAAGTGGGAGGCCGAACGAAATGAACTGTTATCTCAAATTTCCTTAATGAAAAAGGATCAAATTGATGAGAAGGAGATTATGGAGGAGTTAATGAGTTAGACTCCCACAGGTGAAGACTTGTCCATTGTGAATATCGAGAAGCCACTGGATTATTTTTCTACGGATGATCTGTTGGTGCCTATGTCCCAGGTTATTCTAAAAGATGAAGAAATCAAAGAGCTAAAGACACAGAATGCAAATATCAAATCTGAACTGGCCAAAATGAATGAAAGTAAAAACAAAATACTACAAGATGGAAACCAGTTGCAAAAGAAGTTTAATGAATTGAAGGAGAAAAGCATAGGTAAAGGTCCCCTGGAAGGAGTAAAAAACATTATTTGGGACACGTTATCTATAGAAATTACCAAATTCAAACATTATCTGAATTTCATTCATGATCGGAATATTTTGATCAATTTGGCCCACCAAAGACTAAAGCTAGTGAATGAACACATGGGAAAAAGACCTCTTACCACAGCTCAAAATGCGCTAAACTTTTTAAACTCATTTACATATTAGAAATTACATGATATGGGGATAAAAAATACGATATCCATAGTGCTTTAGGCTAAGAAATTTATCCACAAGCATCATTTATTGAAGACGGTCCAAGACAGAACTGATGAAATGGTTACACAGGTCAATAACTTCAAGCAGGATTTCAAGGAGCTGGTTGAAGACGGATTGCCTTCCTTTTGGGATGAGGAGGGACGGATGTTTTCGCAGGAGCACTATCACAGCTTACTAGTTGAAAATCGCATGGACCACTCTAAATTCGATGACTTGGAAAAGAGTCTAACAGGAAAAACTATTGTGGACAAATTGACAGAGGATTTCAAAATTTTGCAAAAGTTCGCAATTATCAAAAGCAGATTGCCCAAGGTGTCATATGAAACTTACATGGAACTTGAAGTGTCAATTCAAGAAATGATGGAATGTGATACCCCAAGCGCAGAACAGTGGAAAGCTGTGGAGAGATTCGGAAAGACCAAATACGTCTTGCATGCATAGAGACAGGTGTTATACAACAAGGAGCTGACTGGATGAAGACATGGAGCTGACTAGATGAAGACGTTTTACCAAGCTGATTTTTACTTTATGATCTGTTAGGATTGGAGCAGTAATTTATTCCTAGAAGTTAGGGATTTAGTTACAAGACTCTAAATTAAGCCGATCATTCAGTTGTGAATCTTCTTGGAAGATCTATTATTTTTTGTATATATTGGCATCTTTTTATGAGATGGGGATTGGAACCCATCGTGTTGTGGAATGATTTTGGAGAACATATCTATTTTTGAATAACAAAGTGAATGCATGAAGGTTTATCAGAGATTCTCGTGTCATTGATATTACAGTTTGTGCTTCTTTCTTTATGTGATCGTATTTCCCCAGTGTAACACTTCATTTTGTTTCTTCTTCGTATCTGAAATACAGCGTTGGGTGATTAGAATTCATATGTTTATGTTCTAGTCATCATTTCAGATATTTTATACATTTTCTGCTAAAGTTGATATAGAATTCATCTTTGATGCTCTGTATTAATGGATTGTTTCCTCGTCTCTTCGGTTTCACCTGGATTAAATTGAACGACTGTGATGATATGATTATCTTGCCTTTGATGAATCTCGTGTATATGTCTTTTTGATATCTTTATATGTATGTGACTCCATGCCCAATGGTTATGTGATTGTTTCAGCCATACATACAAATCTTTATATGTTGTTTTATATCTGGTCCTGTTAAATCTGTATTGAGAGATCCCTCTCTGGAAGAAAACACCAGTTTCTTTCTAAAGTGGTTTTATTGTTACCTTGGAGTTTACCTTTTACAAACTGGGTACATTCTGAGTGCTAACAGGATCCATTTCAACCATCCGGAATAAGGTATGAGGTCTGATCCTTTAGTGTTAGATATTTAATTTCTATTGCATATCGAAAAGGATTGCTTTCTGGAGTTAAGCTGTCTGTTGTGGTACCCCAAGTCATAGGAATTTCTCTCCATAACACATATTACTCCTTTTCAACAACTCTTGGATCAACAGTTAGATAATACCATGGTGAGGCATCCTACAAGCAATCTTGGTTGGTTGAGCCTTCACCTAGTGTGATGTTATCTCCTAAATAAATTAGTTTCCACTCAGTCAAACTCAAAAAATTTACTTTTGCTCAATGATGAGGATTTCAAGATGCATTATGAGACTTCACCTAGTGTGATGTTATCTCCTAAATAAATTAGTTTCCACTCAGTCAAACTCAAAAAATTTACTTTTGCTCAATGATGAGGATTTCAAGATGCATTATGAGATTTTATGTGTGATTAACAAAGTTTGAATATATGGTGCTCTATTTTTTAAGAAAATATGAAAGTTTAGCTTTTGTTGGCTTAGGCGGACTTTTCAACAGTTCATTAGCCACCGAAAAGCTAGCTTTCGGCAGCTAACAAATTCGGCTCAGGACCATGTTAACCACCGGAATCCTGTTGATCACATTTTTTGAAAAGGTACTTTCAGTGGATTAGGAGAACATACCAACGGTTCATTAGCCACCGAAATCCCTACTTTCGGTAGCTAAGACAAAAATTTCAGGGTGCTCCAAGCCACCGAAAGTGGCATTTTACTATGAAAAGTAATGTTTTTAAAACGGTTATTCTGAGCAACTGGAGAATAATTTTGAAAAAATATCATAGGTTTTTGTTCCTAACATGTCATAGAACAATAACCCCTCTTAGTTTTCCTACAGGTATTTCATATTGGGAGAATCAAATCTATCTCTGAGACCTAATTTTCGGATCTCAGAATTTCATGTTTGACACATGTTTTTTAAATCCATATCCCGGGAAAATTAAAATGAATTCCAAAAAAAAAAGAGAGGTTTTTTCTCAAAACAAACCAATATACAAAAACCTATTTTGGTTTATACACAAGTGTCACATATTTGAAGGTCCAAATCCATCTCTCATCCCTAGTTTTCAGCAGTTTGCCCAAAGTTTTAGGGAAAAAGATGACCTGTTAGTCCTCTAGGTGGCATTTTTGACCTCATCTATCAGTCCATGAAGACTTGCTACAAATGTTGAAGATTTCAAAGATCAAACCTAGGTCCCAGAGAATCAACCAGCTATTAGGGAAAATACATGAACTAGAGGTCTTAAAAGGAAAATCCAAACCCTAAACCTAAAACACATCTTGCGCTGGAAACCCTAGTAGAAGCAGCTATTAGCCTTCAAAATCCAAAGGTATCCCATGATATTGCTGATATTCCAAATCTTATGCAAGTTTATAAAGTACCAGAAGGACAGGTGTATAGCGTAAAAGTTTGATTTAAAGGCTAAATAAAATTTTGCAGAAAATGGAGCTTTTGGTGGCTTAGGCGAATGCAACAGCTGTTCATTAGCCACCGAAAGCATAGCTTTCGGTAGCTAATAGACCCAGGATTCTATATCTGAAATACAGCGTTGGGTGATTAGAATTCATATGTTTATGTTCTAGTCATCATTTCAGATATTTTATACATTTTCTGCTAAAGTTGATATAGAATTCATCTTTGATGCTCTGTATTAATGGATTGTTTCCTCGTCTCTTCGGTTTCACCTGGATTAAATTGAACGACTGTGATGATATGATTATCTTGCCTTTAATGAATCTCGTGTATATGTCTTTGTGATATCTTTATATGTATGTGACTCCATGCCCAATGGTTATGTGATTGTTTCAGCCATACATACAAATCTTTATATGTTGTTT
>LPNX011179823.1:474837-594822 GCA_001517045.1 Pseudotsuga menziesii
AAATAAATGAACTAGAGGTCTTAGAAGGAAAATCCAAACCCTAAACCTAAAACACATCTTGCGCTGGAAACCCTAGTAGAGGCAGCTATTAGCCTTCAAAATCCAAAGGTATCCCATGATATTGCTGATATTCCAAATCTTATGCAAGTTTATAAAGTACCAGAAGGACAGGTGTATAGTGTAAAAGTTTGATTTAAAGGCTAAATAAAATTTTGCAGAAAATGGAGCTTTTGGTGGCTTAGGCGAATGCAACAGCTGTTCATTAGCCACCGAAAGCAGAGCTTTCGGTAGCTAATAGACCCAGGATTCTATATCCTTAACCAATGAAAGCATAAAAGGGTGAAAAAATATGTTTTAGCACACAAAACCAATTTTGGCAAGTACAACTACCTCAAAGATGAAATATAAAGCTGAAATTTGTTGGAAAACACCATTGAGAGAGGTCTGTTCCAGTTTTGAGGATACAACCATGGAGAAAATGGTCACAAACCCTACCTCTTTTTTACCAATAGTGGCTTATCTATTAGATGATAGGTTAAAGCTATACTTCATTTCTCACTGTAGTCATCAAAACGTTCAATGAGTAAACAAGAGTAAGCATTAAATAGACTAGTAGTTAAATTAGGGTTTTGGACCTAAATTTACAAAAAATATTGATTTTATCTATTTTTAGTAAAACAGATCCAATTTTTCAGGATCTGAATATTTTTGTAAAGGCTATAAAGCCTAATACTTATTTTGAAGAAAGGGTTCGACTTCAGGGACTTGTAGACCAATACTATTGTCAAGCTTCTCATATTGCTCATGACCTAATATAAACTCTTTTGTTATCATTTGTTCAGCTTCCATTTCTGTCTTTTCTATGCTTATGCTTGAATGTGTTATTCATGTTAGATTCAAGTTAATTAATGTCTGATAGCTGTCACCCTATTGGCATATTGATGTTATTTGAATTATAAGTGCTTTCCTCATCATGATTTAGCCATTTATATGTATATGTTTTATGTATGAATCTGTCAGCATGATGAGTTCTCCATCCTTGCACCATATTGTCAACCTATGAATAGTGGTAACTAAAATCCTTGTACCTAATTGAGTTTCATGCATGTCTTGAGAGTGGAAGGTCATATAGGTCACCACACTTGATCCATTTTAGAAAACCCCAAAAAAATTGTAAGTTACCAGGCATCCTCGAGTTGCAACCTAGAGGAGTTTCCTGGAATGATAACAAATTGGTGTTGTTGTCGAGGAGAGGAGACTGAAGCTCAGCTTCCCTGGGAGACGACATAGATCATTGATTTGATGATAGACAAAGCTTGGACACTATTCTAGTTGTAATAATCTATCTGGAGACTCCATTGGAATAAGGTGTCTTCAAGAAGACCAAGTACTAGAGAAAACCCTAAAGGGCCACCAGCAACACTTGTTTCAGATCCAGAGGAGATTATGAGAAGAGCTAGGGCTTCACTAAGGCAGACCAGTTGTACTACATGGGAAGCTACATTAGGTATTTCAAGAAATATTTCTAGTATTACTTCTTCTGTTGAAACATACAAATCTGAAGAATTTATAAATACATCAGAAACTTTTAGGGTTGAGGAATCTTCAAGCACTGTTGCTTGTGAAGATCCCATCCGTGGAGACTCCATGAAGGATGAATTTAGTGGCGACTCCACAATATAAATATTTCAAAAGCATTTTCTGCTCTTTTTGCTCGAAGGTTTGCACCTCTTGACTTCTCTTATGTTCCTGGTTTCCCACATCTAGTACCTAATATGTCCGAATGGAGAGATTTTTTACCTGTCTTCAAGGAGGAGAAAAAAGACAATCCTGCAGAACACCTCCACAAGTTTCATGAATGCATGTAGATATTAGATCAGCAGCATGAATATTTTCATGTATTCATTATATGATTATGCACGTTAGTGGTATTTTTCTTTACCTCCTTCCACCATCTCATCAATGAAATATTTCCACCGAGCATTCACGGAGCACTGTAAAAGGTACTATTCAGATGAGTTTGCATTTGATAATTGTTGTGAAGAATATAAGTTGCATTCTTAGGATGAAAAGGTAAATAAATAAGAATATATCCCTTAAGAGATGCCTCATCTCTCTTATGATCTTCACGATGAGGTACTTTCCCATAAACATAAATAAGAAATAAGTAATGAAGAAGCTGAAGGTTCTCCAAATACTCTTATTTTTTATTTACATAAATCTGAAGAGTTAATGTCTTTAATTATGAACCATGACGATGAGTTTTTTGTTGGTCAAAATCCAATAGAAATCAGTAAGAGTTATCCACATTTTTCAGTTTTGCAGACTAGGGGAAACAACAACAGACATGAGGAAAAAAATTTACAGAGGTCATCAAGTAATAAATAAGAACAACAAGAAAATTGTTTTTCTCCTTATGTACCTTTCATTTTAAATTTTGATGGAAAGACTACTAATGATGAAGAAGAATATTTTAAGTTTTGTGAGGATTTGTCCACTTCTAGAATTTATTTTAGTTCTACTTTTTAGCAAAGAGATGATCAGAGACATATGCATGTTGTGGTTAATGATATCTATGAAGAGTATGTTGCAATAGGGGACACCTCCCATTGTGATCAAGATATTAATGATATTTAGAATGTTAACCATAATATAGATGCTTTTGACTTTGTACCAAATGCATCTGCTGAATTAGGGTGTCAAGAATATTAGTTTGTCCCCTTTGGAAACCTAAAAGATAATGAGTAGATTGAAGGAAGATCATGTAAAAAATTTGGATCTACAGCAAATACTAAAGGCATCGTTCAGTTTTCTTATTTGCATACAAAGGAAGAATGCAATACATATGAAGAGGAAGATGATGATCTGAAAAGTCTAAAGCAGCAGGGCATAACTCATCCTTCCAAGTTAGAGGTTGAGCAATCTACAGTTGACATGGAGATCACTGAAAGCAGCCAGCAGTAGAATTTCATTCAGTTGGAACAACATCATAGAGAGGTATTCCTTTATGGTTTTTATGACATTGTTGCTAACTATCTAGAACTTATAAGAAGTGTAGATATCAAAATATTTTTTTCCAGATGATAGCTGGTTCCGTCACCCTTTGAAACTACATTGCTGCATGGTAGGGTTTCATTTATTTTAGGGGTCAAGATCAAGGATAAATTCAACAGAGCAACTTCTGACATGGCTTCATTGGAAGCATGATGTCACGTGATAAGAAGCCTCTACTGATTAGAATTAGGAGTAGGAATAGGTAGGAAAATAAGCTCTTGATATGAGCAACTAGGTCATTTTCAGTTGTTTTTATGAATACACAAAGCGGGCTATAGGTAGATTGTAGGGTATTAGTTATAATGGAAAAATGATTCCATGCCCAATGGTACAATAGAATATAAGTTCAATTCTTATTTTTCAGGAAAGGAATTTTGTTCTGGGGTTCTTCGGACCTCATAGGGAGGTTCCCATCCCCGAATAGGAGCCAGATGTTATCTCCTAAATAAACTAGTTTTCACTCAGTCAAACTTAGAAAATTGATTTTTGATCAATGATGAGGATTTCAAGATGCATTATGATATTTTATGTGATTAAAAAATTTTGAATAGCTGGTGCTTTGTTTTTCAATAAAATTTGAAATTTTAGCTTTGGGTGGCTTAGGCGTACTTTTTGATAGTTCATTAGCCACTGCAAAGCCAACTTTCGACAGCTAACAACTTCGTCTTAGGACCACGTTAACCACCGAAAGCCTGTTGATCACATTTTTTGAAAAGGGACTTTTGGTGGCTTAGGAAAATGTACCAATGGTTCATTAGGCACCGAAATCCCTGCTTTTGGCAGCTAAGACCAAAATTTCAGGGTGCTCCAAGCCACCGAAAGTGGTGTTTTACTATGAAAAGCCATTTTTTTAAATGGTGATTCTAAGCAAATAGAGAATAATTTTGAAAAATGCTTAGAGGTTTTTGTTCCTAAAATGTTAGAGAACAATAAACTCTCTCAGTTTTCCTACATGTATTGGATATTTGGAGAATCATATCTATCACTGAGACCTAATTTTTGGATCTCAGAATTTCCTGTTTGACACATGTTTTTGAAATCCAGATCCCGGGAAAATTAAAGTGAATTCCAAAAAACTGAGAGTTATTTTTTCTCACAACAAAATAGTCTACAAAAACCTCTTTTGGTTTATACACAAGTGTCACATGTTTGAAGGACCAAATCCAACTATGAGCCCCAATTTTCAGCAGTTTGGCCAAAGTTTTAGGGCAAAAGATGACCTGTTAGTCCTCTAGGTGGCATTTTCGGCCTCATCTATCAGTCCATCAAGATTTGATGCATATGCTGAAGAGTTCAAAGATAAAACCTAAGTCCCAGAGCATCAATCGGCTATTAGGGAAAATACATGAACTAGAGGTCTTAGAAGGAAAATCCAAACCCTAACCCTAAAACACATCTTGCACTTGAAACCCTAGTAGAGGTAGCTATTAGCCTTCAGAATTCGAAGGTATCCCATGATATTGCTAATATTCCAAATCTTATGTAGGTTGAGAAAGTACTAGAAGGACAAGAGTAAAGTGTAAAAGTCTGATTTAAAGGCTAAATAAAATTTTACAAAAAACATAGCCTTCGGTGGCTTAGGTGAATGCAGCAGTTGTTCATTAGCCACCAAAAGCAGAGCTTTTGGTAGCTAATGGACCCAGGATTCTACCTCCTTAACCATTGAAAGAAGAAAAGGGTGCAAAAATATGTTTTGGCACATAGAACCAGTTTTGGCGAGTACAACTACCTCAAGGATGAAATATAAAGCTGAAACTTGTTGGAAAACACCATTGGGAGAGGTCTATTCCAGTTTTGAGGATACAACCATGCAGAAAAGGGTCACAAACCCTACCTCTTTTTTACCAATAGTGGCTTATCTATCAGATGACAAGTTAAAGCTATACTTTAGTGCTCATTGCAGTCATCAAAAATTTCAATGAGTAAACAAGAGTTAGCATTAAATAGACTAGTAGTTAAATTAGGGTTTTTGACATAATTTTATAAAAAACATTAATTTTATCTATTTTTAGTAAAATAGATCAACTTTTTTTCGATTTGAATATTTTTGTAAAGGCTATAAATCCTAAGACTTATTTTTAAGAAATGGTTCGACTTCGGGGACTTGTAGACCAACACTATTGTCAAGCTTCTCATATTGCTCATGACCTAATATAAGCTCTTTTGTTATCATTTGTTCAGCTTCCATTTATGTCTTTTCTGTGGTTATCCTTGAATGTGTTATTCAATTTAGATTCAATTTAATTAATTTTTGATATTTGCCACCCTATTTGCATGTTGATGTGATTTGAATTATAAGTGCTTTCCTTATCATGATTTAGCCATTTCTATGTATATGTTTTATGTATGAATCTGTCAGCATGATGAGTTCTCCATCCCTGCACCATATTGTCAACCTATGAATAGTGGTAACTAAAAGAATTGTACCTGATTGAGTTTCATGCAAGTCTTGAGAGTGGAAGGCCATATAGGTCACCTCACTTGATCCATTTTAGAAAACCCAAAAACATTGTAAGTTTCCAGGCATCCTCGAGCTGCAACCTAGAGGAGTTTCCTGGAGTGGTAACAAATTGGCATCGTTGCTGGGGAGAGGGGACTGAAGCTCATTGATTTGATGATAGAAAAAGCTTGGACACTATTCTAGTTGTAATCATCTATCTGATGACTCCATTGGAATAAGGTGGCTTCAAGAAGACCAAGTACCAGACCAAACCCTAAAGGGCCACCAGTAGCACCTGTTTCAGATCCATAAGAGATTCTGAAAAGATCTAGGGCTTCACTAAGGAACACCAGCAGTGCTGCATAGGAAGCTACATCAGGTATTTAAAGAAATATTTCTACTATTATTTCATCTACTGAAACATACAAATCTCAAGAATTTATAAATACATCAGAAAATTTTAGGGTTGAGGAATCTTCAAGCACTATTGCTTGTGAAGATCTCATCCCTGGCGACTCCATGAAGGACAAATTCAGTGGTGACTCCAAAATATAAAGATGTCAAAACCATTTTATTCTCTTTTGGCTTGGAGGTTTGCACCTCTTCACTCCTCTTCTGTTCCTGGTTTCCCACATCCAGTACCTGATATGTCCGAATGGGGAGATTTTTTACCTATCTTCAAGGAGGAGAAAGAAGACAATCCTACAAAACACCTCCTCAAGTTTCACAAATGCATGGATATATTAGATCAGCAGCATAAAGATGTTCCTATGAATATGTTCATGTATTCATTATATGGTGATGCACATCAGTGGTATTTTTCTTTACCTCCTTCCAGCATCTCATCATTGAAATATTTCCACCGAGCATTCACTAAGCATTGTAAAAGGTACTATTCAGATGAGTTTGAATTTGATAATTGTTTTGAAGAATATAAGCTGCATTATCAGGATGAAAAGGTAAATAAAAAAGAATATCTCCCTCAAGAGCTACCTCATCTCTCTTATGATCTTCACGATGAGGTACTTTCCCATAAACATAAATTAGAAAGAAGTAATGAATAAGCTGAATGTTCTCCGAATACTGTTATTTTTTATTTTCATAAATATAAAGAGTTAATCTCTTTAATTATGAACCATGAGGATCAGTTTTTTGTTGGTTAAAAGACAATAGAAATCAGTAAGAGTTATCCACAATTTTCAATTTTACAGACTAGGGGAAACAATAGCAGACATGTGGAGATAAATTTACAGAGGTCATCAAGTAATAAAGAAGAACAACAAGAAAAATGTTTTTCTCCTTATATACCTTTCATTTTAAATTTTGATGGAAAGACTACTGATGATGAAGAAGAAGATTTTAAGTTTTGTGAGGATTTGTCCACTTCTGGAATTTATTTTAGTTCTACTTTTCAGCAAAGACATGATCAGAGACATATGCATGTTGTGGTTAATGATAGCTATGAAGAGTATGTTGCAATAGGGGACACCTCCCATTGTGATCGAGATATTACTAATCTTCAGAATGTTAACCATAATATAGATGCTTTTGAATTTGTACCAAATGCATCTGTTGACTTAGGGTGTCAAGAAGATCAATTTGTCCCCTTTGGAAACCCGAAAGATAATGAGCAGATTGAAGGAACATCATGTAAGAAATTTGGATCTACAACGAATACTAAAGGAAGCCCTCAGTTTTCTGATTTGTAGACAAAGAAAGAATGCAATAGATATGAAGAGGAGGATGATGATCTGAAAAGTCTAGAATAGAAGGGCATAACTCATCCTTCCCAATTAGAGGTTGAGCAATCTACAGTTGACATGGAGATCACTTAAAGCAGACATCTGCAACATTTCATTCAGTTGGCACAATAGCATAGAGAGGTATTCCTTTATGGTTTTATGACCCTATTGCTGACTATCTGGAAATTATAAGAAGCGTAGATATCAAAATATTTTTTCCAGATGATAGCTAGTTCCTTCACCCTTTGAAACTACATTGCTACATGCTAGGGTTTCATTTATTTTTGGGTTTAAGATCAAGGATAAATTTAGCAGAACAAATTTTGACATGGCTTTGTTGGAAGCATGATGTCATGTGATAAGAAGCCTCTACTGATTACAATTAGGAGTAGGAATAGGTAGGAAAATAAGCTCTTAATATGAGCATCTAGGTCATTTTCAATTGTTTTCATGAATAAGGAAAGTGGGCTATAGGCAGATTGCAGGGTATTAGTTATAAAGGACAAATGACTCCATGCCCAATGGTACAGTAGAAGATAGGTTCAATTATTATTTTTCAGGAAAGGAATTTTGGTCTGGGGTTCTTGGGACCTCACAGGGAGGTTTCCATCCCCAAGTAAGAGCCAGATGTTATCTCCTAAATAAATAAGTTTTCACTCGGTTAAACTCAGAAAATTTATTTTTGCTCAATGATGAGGATTTCAAGATTAATTATGAGATTTTACATGTGATTAACAAAGTTTGAATAGCTGGTGCTCTGTTTTTCAAGAAAATTTGAAATTTTATCTTTTGATGGCTTAGGAAAACTTTTCGACAGTTCATTAGCCACCGAAAATCCACCTTTCGGCAGCTAACAACTTCGGCTCAGGACCACGTTAACCCCTGAAATCCTGTTGATCACGTTTTTTGAAAAGGGACTTTCGGTGGCTTAGGTGAATGTAGCAATGGTTTATTAGCCATTGAAATCCCTGCTTTCGATAGCTAAGACCGAAATTTTAGGGCGCTCCAAGCCACCGAAAGTGGCGTTTTACTTTGAAAAGTCATTTTTTTAAAACGGTGATTCTAAGCGACTGGAGCATCATTTTGTAAAAAACTTGGAGGTTTTTACTCCTAACATGTCAGAGAACAATAATTTTTCTCATTTTTTCTACAATTGTTTTATATTGGGAGAATCAAATCTATCTCTGAGAACTACTTTTTGGATCTCAAAATTTCCTGTTTAAAACATGTTTTTGAAATCCAGATCTCGGGAAAATTAAAATGAATGCCAAAAAAATGAGAGAGCGTTTTTCTAAAAACAAACCAATACAAAAAAAACCTATTTTTGTTTATACATAGGTGTCACATATTTAAAGGACCAAATCCATCTCTAAGCCCCAGGTTTCAGCAGTTTCGCCAAAGTTTTAGGGTAAAAGATGACATGTCAATCCTCCAGGTGGCATTTTCGATGTCATCTATCAATCCATGAAGATTTTTTTGTAGATGTTGAAGAGTTCAAATATCAAACCTAGGTCCCAGAGAATCAACCAGCTAATAGGGAAAATACATGAACTAGAGGCCTTAGAAGGAAAATCCAAACCCTAACCCTAAAACACATCTTGCACTGGAAACCCTAGCAGAGGCAGCTATTAGCCTTCAAAATCCGGAGGTGTCCCATGATATTGCTAATATTCCAAATATTAGTGGTAGGTTGAGAAAGTACCAGAAGGACAGGAGTAAAGTGTAAAAGTCTAATTTAAAGGCTAAATAAAATTTTGCAGAAAACAAAGCTTTCGAAGGCTTAAGAAAATGCAACAGTTGTTCATTAGCCACCAAAAGCAGAGCTTTTGGCAGCTAACAGACCCAAGATTCTACCTCCTTAACCACCGAAAGTAGAAAAGGTTGCAAAAATATTTTTTGGCACATAGAACTAGTTTTGGTGAGTACAACTACCTCAAGGATGAAATATAAAGCTGAAATTTGTTGGAAATCACCATTGGGAGAGGTCTGTTCCAGTTTTGAGGATACAACCATGGAGAAAAGGGTCACAAACCCTACCTATTTTTACCAATAGTGGCTTATCTATCAGATGACAGGTTAAAGCTATACTTCAATTCTCACTGCAGTCATAAAAAAGTTCAATGAGTAAACAAGAGTTAGCATTAAATAGACTAGTAGTTAAATTAGGGTTTCTGACCTAATTTTACAAAAAACATTAATTTTATCTATTTTCAGTAAAATAGATCCAATTTTTCAGGATCTAAATATTTTTGTAAAGGCTATAAAACCTAAGACTTATTTTTAAGAAAGGGTTCGACTTCTGGGACTTGTAGACCAATACTATTGTCAAGTTTCTCATATTGCTCATGACCTAATATAAGCTATTTTGTTATCATTTGTTTAGCTTCCATTTCTGTCTTTTCTGTGCTTAAGCCTGAATGTGTTATTCAAGTTAGATTCAAGTTAATTAATATTTGATAGCTATCACCCTATTGGCATGTTGATGTGATTTGAATTATAAGTGATTTCCTTATCATGATTTAGCCATTTGTATGTATCTGTTTTATGTATGAATCTGCCAGCATGATGAGTTCTCCATCCCTGCACCATATTGTCAACCTATGAACAGTGGTAACTACAAGCCTTGTACCTGATTGTGTTTCATGCATGTATTGAGAGTGGAAAGTCATATAGGTCCCCTAACTTGATCCATTTTAGTAAACCCCAAAAACATTGTAAGTTACCAGGCATCCTCGAGCTACAACCTAGAGGAGTTTCCTGGAGTGATAACACCTTTGATAGTGAGTTTACCTTGTGGCTGAGGGAAATAAAATCATCCTCCCTAGCCGATATGATAAATGATGCCATAGAGGTATAGGTAAATATGACTTCTTCCAGAAGAAATAAGAGGGATGAGGGAGAATGGAGAAGAGAGGAAGGAGAAAGAATAAAGGATAAAGAGTCTGAACAATCTTCTTCCTCAAACCCACAAGAGGCCAGAATGGACATGATGATGAAAACGATGGAGAATTTGATGGAAAGGCTCATGATGGACAACATACCACTTCCCACAGAGGGTCAAGAATATCTAAATAGAAACTAGAATGTAAGAAGGGCTTGAGTCCTCCAAAGCAGGTAGATAGATCAGAGAAACCCTCTCGATCAACCTATCAGGACCCCATTTCAGGAGAACTATGTGGAGCAGGAGTATGGAAATCGGAATGAGGGTGACATCCACCAGCTAGACACTGACTCATCCTATGGATTTTTTACCAAAGAGGAGAATGATAATTCCTATTATGAAATGGAGGAGCTTCCTGCTAAGGAAACAAAAGAATTCCATAAGGGGTATCAACTTGGTGCCATGAATCTGCAGAGGCATATTGGCCTAAGGAAT
Organism: Pseudotsuga menziesii; assembly: GCA_001517045.1. NCBI lineage: Eukaryota > Viridiplantae > Streptophyta > Pinopsida > Pinales > Pinaceae > Pseudotsuga > Pseudotsuga menziesii. The sequence goes on from LPNX011179823.1 coordinate 485,450, forward strand.
AGAGATGTTCTTGTTATGAGAAATAAGGAGGTAGTAAACAAAGCCTCTACAAGCAAACTGAAGAATGATATTCCCCCTAAGGACACATCCAAGAATGTAACAGAACACAAAGGGAAGGAGAAAAAAGAATATAATCCGAGGAGATCACACCAGGGACAAACCTCTTTAAGTTTGGAGGCCGAAATTGCAAAAATAAAAATCCCCGTCACTCTAACTGAATTGCTAATAAATTATGAATATATGTCCCAAATCATGTCTGTTTTGAAACCTTTAGAAAAAAACTCTACAATATCATATTCCCTAAATCTCCAAGATGATAGTACCACCATCCTATTTGGACCCCATGTAGATGAGTCTGCCAATGAAGATGTTCCTCCTTTTTATGTTAGTATGAACATTCATGATGCCATCCTACACAATTCCATGCTTGATTAAGTAGTTTCACACAATCTGATGCCCAAGCAGGTCATGGATAAATTGGGATTGGAGGTGACTAGGCCTTATAAATACCTTTTCTCTTTCGATTACAACAAAGTTAAGTTCCTAAGATTGATTAAATATAAGGTCATATATTTGACTTAGATGCCTACTAATAGCCTTGTTATGGATGTAGTTGTATCTAGAATTCCTCCAATGTTTGGAATGTTGTTGTCAAGGTCCTGGGATGCCAAAGTCATGGGTGCAATGCAAATGGATATGTCATATACCACCATCCCTATTTTTGGAGTACAGAGGACATTGTACATAGAGCATAAGTTGGCATACATGGTGAGTAGTGTTGAAAGGTCAATCAACCACCCCATATATTCGTTGGACACTAAGATGGGGTCATCCATTCTCTTTGTAGAGGGAGGCAAAGACATTTTTAGTTCACAAAATACTTCTTTTGTTCCCACTTAGGAAGAACTGGAGGGAGTGTGGAATGTGTATTTTGTTGGAGCAACATGCAAGGAAGGGGTAGGATCTGTAGTTTACGTGAAGCCCCCATGTGGGAGAGCCTTTAGTTATTCCTAGATACTTTCCTTCGACTAAAAAAATAATGAGGCTAAATATGAGGCTATGATGTTGGAAATTCATATCCTGAAATATTTCCCAAGTCCTAAGGGTGGTGATACAAGGGGACTCAGAGCTGGTGGTTAAACAAATGCAGGGCCAATATCAGGCCAAACATTTCAGGATGAGAAGCTACATAAATGATGCCCTAGATTTGATAGGATATTTTGAGGAATGAAAGTTTAAATTGATTCCCATATTGCAGAATGATCTAGCTAATTCCTTGGACACTTTTTATTTTGTTTTCAAGATTCCCATGCAGCCAAATAGTATATATGAGATTGAAGTTAGGCACAGACCCTCTATCCCAGATAATGTTGATAATTGGCAGGTCTTTGAAGCTGACAAAAAAATTCATAATTTCCTCACTCTTACTGGGGAATTCGATGGCTTGACCATTGATGAAAAAAACATACTTCTAGAAAATCCTACCCTCATCTAAGATCCCCCGCAAAGTTAGACTACCATTCCCAAATAAATTCCATTAGATGAAGAGTTTGTTCCTATTGAATGTGTTGATGGCGGTGAAATGAGGGATATTATGGGCTAGAGTTGCAGGAGGCTGATGAATAGTAGGAATATGTGAACAATCTATTTTGTAAGGAAATATTGTAGCTCAAAGGTAACTCTATCCCCATGGATTTATTTCCTTTAGGAAATTTGTTTGATCCTAATGATCTTGCTAAGGAGCCCCAACTCGTCCCAAGTTTTGAGGATGTGGAAGATGTCAACAATGGAACAGAAGATAATCCCAAGGTCATCAAAATATCAAGGAACCTCTCACATGAAGACAAACATACCAATAAAAAAGGACCTTAAGGCTTATGATACATATATAATTTAGCACACTATACCAATAAAAAAGGATGAGATGCCTTTCAAGAAAAATATGAGAAGAATGAACCCCTGGTAGAAAAGCAAATAAAGAAAATGTTCAAGGAAAAAATCATTGTAGCCCTTAGATTCTCAAGTTGGGTGTCCAACTTGGTCTGAATAAGGAAGTAGAGTGGAGAGATAAGGATATGCATTGATTTTAGAAATCTGAACAGAGTTTCTTTAAAAGAACATTATCCTCTCCCTAAGATGGATCACATTTTGCAGAGGGTAGCTAGCTCCCAAAGGATCTCCACCTTGGATGGCTTCTCAAGCTAGAATCAGATCATGGTGCACCCAGAAGACCAACAAAAGACATATTTCACCACACCCTGGGGCACTTTTATGTATGCAAAAACTCCATTTGGACTCATGAATGTAGGGGAAACCTTCCAACAGGCCATGGAAATATATTTTGCTGGAGAAAAGGATAAGATATTGGTTATCTATTTGGATGATATCACTATCTTTTCACAGTCTGATGAGGAGCACATTGCACACCTACTGAGAATGTTCAGAAAGTGCACAAAAAATAGCATGTCTATGAATCCAAAGAAGGAATTATTTTCTATGAAGGAAGGGAAGTTGTTGGGGCACATAATTTCTTAGGAAGTCATCAGAATATACCCAAAGAGAGTTCAGGCAATACATAAAATTGAACTCCCTCGTTATAAGGTGGAGGTTCAGTTGTTTCTGGGAAAGGTAATTTTTTGAGAAGGTTCATTGTTCCGTTTGCTGAAATAGTAAGGTATATAACTAACATGCTAGGAAAGGACAAAGAGATCAAGTGGAAACCTGAACCAAAATAGTCCTTTGAAGATATCAAGAAGGCTATCTCCAAATATTTTCTCATATTCTCATTTTCTTTAGAGCACACAGTGGTAGGGGTATTGATACAGAAGAATCATGAAGGAAATGAGCAACCCATTTCTTTCTACAAAAAGAAACAGAGAGATTCTCCACTAAAGTACAACATCTTGAATAAGCAGGCTTATGACCTAGTGCATGCACTAAAGGAATTCAGAGTGTACATCATGCATTGTCACATTATTGCTCGTGTCCCCACTAGTGCAATAAAGGATATTCTGACTCAACTAGATCCCGGGGGACAAAAGGGAAAGTGGATAGTAGTCCTACTTGAATATGACTTGGAGATCAAGCCCACAGATATGATTAAAGGCTAGGTGTTATAGCTCAAAATGACACATCTCTTCCCTTGACCACTTTCCCATGATTCCATCGCATGTCGACACTTCATGAAAGTCACTGAAAAAATACTTAATTTGGAGGACCCACATCATGAGTTTTGTAACTCCAGTTGATCTCATCTCTGTACCATTGGAAAGGTATCTATGTTAGATAAAACTTTATAGAAGACACCAAAGTCTGAAAATGCCTAGAAATACCCTAAAAATGAGATTTTTTTATGGGTATGTGAGTTTCCTTAAGGAAACCCACAAACCTATGTACGTACACGACTTGATCTATATAATACTCACATACGCCTTAAATATGTGAATTTTTGCATTAAAACCTGCACATACCTCCTCATGTATGCGACTGTTGTCTATGCAACCCACATACGTCTCCTAAAAATGTCAAAAAAATACGTATTTTGAAATTCAAGTAGTTTGGGTAGTTATGCAACTCACTCTTTCAGTTGTAACTACTTTGTCTTCGACCCTAACTCTTCATTAAGCATATAAATAGATGTATGGAGTTCCATGAGAAGAGACTTGAATCTTTGCATTGTTATGCTGGAGGATTTGGAGCTCTCTTTTCCCACACCTTTGCCCTCAAATCTTTCTCCTTGTGTTGGAGAGCTTGGAGGCTGAGTTCCTTGGAGAAGAGAAGCAGCAGAACTAGATCAAGGTTTCATGAGGTGCTGAACTTGGAGAGAAGGTATATTTGTACTTGTTTTCAAGGTTAATAAAGATGTGATGTCCTTCTTCTTACCAAATCAATGTGTCTTGTATATTGAATCTTTGATTATGATTATATGATGTTATTTATCAGATTATTTTTTCATGTTTCATTGAATATAATCTCATTTCATATAGTCTATTTGGTTTGAGGAAGGTATAACTTGTTTTGCAGATTGCTTGCAGCAAGAGGAGTGAGAGTGAGAAGAGGATTGAAGGGCTACTTGGATCAAACTTAATTTGTTAAGGTATGAACCATTCCAACCTCTAACTTTGCTTATATAGACATGCAAAACCATATGCATCTCTCTTTCAACCCTAGTACGTTGATGGCCTCTTAAACCCTAGCCATATGATACTTTCCTTTACAACAGAACTGGCGACTATGCTAGGGAGATCCTTGTCTATTTCAAGTTTCTCTGTCTTTCTTTCAGTATTTTTCATTGGTTTCAGGTCTTTCTTGCCACTTAGGAACACTTTATCAGTTTGATAGAACACATCCCCTACCTTCCTAAGGTAATTTTTGACCTTTTTTGGGGATTTTTTCCACCCATACACGAATTGCAGACTGAACAGTCGCATGTCTGGTTTGGTACACGCGACTTTCTATATTGTCAACCCATGTACGATACATGACTTCTCAGTAATACAAACAACATGTGCTTGTACACGCAATTTGCTATATTGTCAACCCACGTATGACATGCGACCTGTCAGTAGTACAACCCGTGTGTGCCCCTAAAACGATGTTTTTTCCTCATTTTTGTGGTTTTTTCTGCTATTGTGGGCTGTTTGGTAGGTCTTTTGGTGTCCTCTACAGGTGCATGACGCAAGGGAGTTAGTGTCATCTCTTTTTTTTGTTCTTTATCTATGTGGTAAGACTTTTTATAGCATCAGGGTTTACTCTTTGCTCTTTCCCCCACCCCCTTTGCTTGGCATGATTTTTGGATTATGTTTTTGGTTAGCCTCTGTTAGTGATATTTGTATGAGTTTAGAAGCTTGTTGGTGTTTTTTTCCTTCTTCTTTTGTTGGTTAACTTCACCATGCCAAAATAGTTGAGTTGTCTTTTATGCAAGCCTTCCTTCCAAGTAGGGTTTATACTGACTTTAGGGCATTCTAGAGTCTATTTGGTGGTTGTATAGCAGAGTTCCTTTTGCTTTGTTCTTGTTATCTGCATACTTTGCTTTGTAGGTAGTTTTTCTTTTACATTTATAAAAGAAAAATAAAAATAACATATAGTGTTTTAATATGCATGTAGATTAGGGTTTTGTCTTTAATACACTGCATATCATTATTTTTGAAAAAATAAAAAGATTTTGTTCTTTTGTGGCTTTCATGTTTCTATTTGAAAAGAAAGAGAATAGTTTTTGCTTTTTGCATTTCAGTTCTCTTTGTTTAGTCATTTTGTTTCAACTTTGAGTCAAAATACCATATAAGTTTCATGCCATTTACCCTCTGACTAAAAAGAACCCTTAAAATAAACGATATAATTTAAAAATTATTAGTAAGTTTTATTTTATAAGGTCATACACCAACTAGGTCAAGCTAGACTTGTGGATTAGGGAGTTTTAACTCTCCACAAGTATTAAATTTTAGACGTAGTTGGCCAACCACTAGGTAAATCCTATTCTATGTTGATTGTATCTCGGAAGCTCCTCTCAAACAGGATATAATCACGAGGCCACGTGGAGAATTGGATTGAGGAGATAACCCTCTAATTCCTTGCCAAAGCATAGACCAAGGTTTTTGTGCATCTAGGGATTCTGTCTTATACAGGGTTTCAGGCTTTTCTACCCTGCCCATGGGTATGAATCAGGCTTGCGACTGTCCCCCCAGACTGTCAATATAGTTAAGGTAGCCTTTAGTCTCTTTGACATCTAGGGTTCATACACAGGTACACCGGAAGGCTATTTTTGGTTGACCATGGACGAGCTTGGAAGGTAACCCCGATAGAAGGTGTGGGAGGGCGGTGGGTGATTTCTTTGCTTATGCCTAAGAGCATCTACAGGGACGCCAAGTAACTATCTATCAACTTTCTTCTAGAAAGCATATCTTATACCTATTTGTCTGTTTGGCTTTAGGAATTTTTTAGTGAGTGCTGTGTGGTTTGTCTGTACTTAGTTTGCCTTCAGGTGTGTGCTTTGTATTTTTGGTTGCCTGTCAACCTCATACTTTGTCTCCTAGTTTGAAACTATGTCTAACACCCCTTCGAACACCAACCAAGAGATACCCATGCTAGTAACACCTTGTACTATTCCTCTCATGGGGAATGTTGGTGTTCCCTTGATGGCCACCCTAAATCTACCTAGATTCACCCTAGGGATAACAGTGTGGTTGTTTTCCACTCCAACTGTCCTGAATGCTCCTGATGCTTCTCAAGTAAGCTCCTTATATCAAGGACATCAAAACACTACTTCCCCTTCACCTATAGTTTATTCTTCTCCTCCTTCTAGCTCATGTGGTGAAAGTACTGTTACTAGTAACTGACAGTCTAAAAGGAGTAAAAGAAGGAAGAATAGGAAGAAGGAACATAAGAAAGGGGGCACTAGTTCAACCTCTACAAGTCAATTTGAACCTCACCACCTAGCCTTTGCAGTTCATGCTGGGGGCACCTATCCAACCTCTACAGGTCATGTTGGATCTAAGCACTCAACCTCTACAAGTCAAGTTGATATTCACCATCCAGGATCTGTTGATCATGCTGGTGGGATCCTTCCAACCTTTCCATGTCATGTTGGATCCAGTCACTCAGCCTCTATAGTTCATGCTGAGGGAACCCGTTCAACCTCTAATGTTCAATTTGAAACTCCCATCCAACCTCTGCAAGTCATGTTGGATCCATCCACCCAACCTCTAAAGTTCATGTTTGGGGCACACACTCAACTGCTGCAAAGCATGTTGATCCTAACCATTCAGCCTCTGTTTTTCATGCTGGTGGTGCCCATCAAACCTCTGTAGGTCATGTTGGACCTAGTATTTTAGCCTCTATAAGTCATGTTGGGGGAATCCTCTTAGCCTCTGTGGTTCATGCTAAAGACAATTTGTCAGCCACTGCAAGTCATGTTGACACTATTGAAAAGACTACCCATTCAAAACACAAGCCCAAGCTTCCTTGTAAGCTTTGTGAGGGAGACCACCTTAGTTATAAATTCCCTTCCATTATGGAGGTGCAAAGAGTTTGGTTCCAAGGTCATCCCATTTTTGAATATCCTGAAGCCTCTCAACAACCAGCCTCTCTTAGTCAGGTTGGACCTAGACACCCATCCTATGGTGGTCATGCTGGGGGAAAACTCTCAGCCTCTGTAGGTCATGCTGAGATAAAGCAGTCAAACACTACTATTCATGTTGAAACCATTGAGAAAACTACTCTTTCAAAGTGAAAACTTAAGTTCCCTTATAAGCTATGCGAGGGAGATCATCTTACTCACCAATGCCCTGCTATCATAGAGGTGCGAAGAGTGTGGTCCAAGACTCAAGAATTTCCTTCTTCTGAACAACCTATAGTTTCTCAACAACCTACTCAACCTTTGGTTGATCAAGTGGTTGAACCAATCTCATATTTGGTTGATCCCACTCTTCTTTCGGAGAGTGATCATGATGTGATTGAACCAATGTCATCTTTGGTCAATCCCACTCTCCCTTCAGAGAGTGACTTTCATGAAGTGGTTGAATCGATTCCATTGTCGATCAATCCCACTCTTCCTTTGGAGAGTGAAGTGTCTGCTAGTCACATTTTATTCATTTCTAGTTCAAAACTTACTGAACAAGGGGGAACTGAACTCATTTTGGATCAACCCCCACCAAGCTCTCGGATTGCTTCCTTTGATTGGGATAGCCTAGTTGAGCCGCACCTTCCTTCTAATGCACCTTTCCAGATAAAGGTCAAAGTTGAATCATACAAGATTGCTCATTGTATTGTTGATGAAGGAGCCTTAGTTAGTATCTTGTCTGCTCATGCTTGGAAAGGCATGGGATCTCCTAGCCTTGTGTTGACTGCTAGTCAGTTACTAGCATTTGATCGAAGAACTTGTATAGCCTTATGAATTCTTGCTCAAACACCTGTTACTTTGGGTGGGAAGACTGTCTTAGTTGACTTCATGGTGATAGAAGACCCCTTGGACTTCAATATGCTCCTTGGACGTGATTATGTCTATGCCATGCAAGATGTGGTGTCAACATTCTTTTGTGTGATGTACTTTAATCATGGTGAAAAAATTGTCACTATTGATTAGTTGGATTTTTTTTATCTCCCTCCTGATCCAACTAGAGACCAGGTCTTTCCTTTATTAATTCCCATTGTTTCTGTAGACACTACCCCACCACAGGTGAGCTATGTGTCCTCATGTCCTTTGCGTTCAATTGCTATGAAGAAGAAGCCTCTATTTTCATGCTTACCTTCTTAGGACATGGTCCCACTAGTTGACCAGGTGAGTCATCCTATGCAGACTATGGAGCCTTCTCTCCACTCTATCAATCCATTTAAAATTTTAGACATGTGTCCTATCTCGGATGATCTCCTTCCTTCAGATGAAGTCTTCCTAGGGTCTTTGATATAGTCTGACCTTCTTTTGGATGTTGGTTCAGTTGTGACTAAGTCTAAAACTGATTTGCTTAGTAATCTTGATCTTACCATGGATCCGTCTTCTTATGTTGATCTTGTTGAGTATTTTGACTCTTCCTTTGAACAGCAAGTCAGTGATCCTGATGAGTTTGATTTTTCATATGATTTTTTCAACTCCTGTGATACTGAGTTTGTTCCTGCAGACTCTATATCCCTTATTGATTTTTTCTCTCCTTCTAATTTTTATCTTACTGATTATAAATCCTTGAGCCTTGGTGCTATAGAATCCTCTTTGGTCGATTCTACCTTGACTTTCCCTTTTGTAGAATATAGCAAAGTCACATGTGTTTCTACAAAAGTGACGCGCATTAGATCTTTTCTTCTGAATATGATCCTGATGTTGTTGCTTCTTGGAGACAGGATTCTTAGTTGGATTCACAACTGTTTACTGGCCTTGTCTTGTTGTTCAAGCTATAATTGCATTTGCATGTGCCCTTCTCTCGCTTATGATCCTGATGCCAACTTTCATGATTTTAGCTCGTTGTATAAGCCCTCATCTTTGTTCTCATCATCATTAAGCCTTGTATCATTTTTCCTTTGCAACTTGACACCCTTTACCTTGAGGAGACCTTCCCTGAGTGTATTTATCTTGCTCATGTTCCTTGCATTATGCATAGGTCTGTTCCTTGCACTTGGAGCTAGTTTCGCCTGCCTATGACACTCGTCTCCTTGCATTTAGAGCATTGTTTTTTCTCTCCTTTGAGCTTGTTAAAAATAGTAAGGAGGCCACAAGTTGAATTTTCCGGACTCATTAGAACTTCATGGGAAATATATTAAGTTTCTTTAGGCCCAGGTCTAAATCCTCAAAATAGAATTGACTGCCGAGTAAACTTGTCTGTTCAGGCTTGTTAATAATATGTGAATGGGCATCCACATTGGTAGTAGGTTATCACTTTCTTAGACCATGTAGAATAGTATGAGAAAGGAGAACTCTCTTTTCTTTGAAATTGAGAAGAGTATTCTCAGGCATAGGTTTATCACTTTTCCAGACCTAAGGAACTAACCTTACAGAAAAGGAACCCTCGGTATGATCTTAGTTTTCTCTTTTTCGTGCTCTGGACCAAAACATGAAAAAGATTTTGAGTGTACTTTATGTCTTTGTCATGCTTGTTAAACGCTAAAGAACAAAGTATCAAGTTTATTTTTGTAAGCCCCATTTCTTGTAATCAAATGGATCTTTTCGAATGATCTTGCCTTCCTTCACACTCGTAAAAATTAGGCTATATGTTGCTTTTGAAGGAGCGTTGGGTAGGTGGCAATTTAACATTTTTTGGACCTTCCTAAGTAAGTATGAAAAAGGTGCACCTTAATTCTTCGGAAGCTAAGAGAGTTATTCCGTGGTTTGTTTTATACTTTTACGGCCTTGGGAGACTAAATTGGACGAAAAAGCACCCACCTGGTGTCTTCTTTAGATTTTTCAGACTCTCTAAACTATGAAAACACTGTCGAGGATGTACTAGTTCAGGCTCGTAAAATCCACGAATCATTGCTTTATCAAGCATTCTTCTATTAATCTATCACAGTAATCTAGGGACTAAGCACAAGTCTCATCAAATATTAATAACAATAAGGCATGAAAATGGTGTAATTGTGCTACAAAATGAGTATCTGCTCTGTATATTCACACAAAGAATGAGTAATACAATACAAGATCATGCTGCAAGCATGAATGACAAAGCAATTTGAATTCCCAAGGAGGTCATTCGAATTGAATGAGTGAGTCTAGCTTAACTGAATGTAAGCCATAGTCAACACTCAACTTAACCACTGATCAAAACCCTAATTGACTCAACTGAGCCCTAACTGAAGTTGGAGTGCAATAAATGGCTGAGTCTAACTGAAAGTAGCTCAGACACATGTCACTACAATCCAACCAATAAGTGGTAGTGCATCAATGACTCCAATGAACCCCAGTGAGGTTAACTAAAGTGTAACTGACCATCAGAAGTGGTTGGAGGCGTCCTTGTTAACTCCAGTTCAATAAATAATGAATGAATAATCAATTTAATGAAGGAAGGTGCCTTCACTGCTCTATTTAACTGATTTTAACCATCAATTAGCAATATGGGGCATTAATGACACTCAGATCACCCCCGAAGTGCTTTAGTTAGCCTCCCCGGATGTAGGAGAAGACTAAGTTAGCCTCCTTGATTAAAGGTAGGTGTGCATGTGCTCATGTTGATGTCATCTAGTGCTCCTCTAATGTCAATTAAGTCAATAAAACTTAGGATAGTGGTATAGCTAGGCCAAATTGACCAAAATGAGTGTGTATGGTGGTAAATGTCTCCAACACCCCCCCTTAAGCTATACTCAGGAGAAGTAGAAAACATAAAGTGAATAAGAATGCTAGGGCCCTGGAAACAAAGGCCATAGGTCACCCTGTACAATAAAGTAACTACTTAATATAACCAAGGAAACGGGGAAAACCTAATGGGAAAAATACCCCCCCTCAAACTAAGTAGTAAATTAAGAAATTTTTGGTTCTTCTATGCAGCAGCATCCTGAGACTATGCATGTGAACCTATGAATCCAAACTAAATGAATATGTATGGAGGAATATTCCACTTTGGAAGAAGAACAATTCACTCAATTGAATCAAAAATATAAACAGTTACATGGTGAAAATTGGACCCATGTAGAGCAGCTGAGATCATCTAAAGAGAGAGCAAGGTTCTTGAGGATTTGAACCATGTGTGGAACACTCAAGAAATTTATATGTTGCAGCCTTGAACAGAAAACCATGAGTGGTAAAATAAGCCCCAATTCTCAGGAGCAAGTGTCCAAGCGGATGCAGAATGTCTTCCTCTTTACTAGTTATGTGAGGAGATGAGCATGTGACCAAAACTAGAGAAGCCTTGGGACTGTGGAGAGAGAATTATTGAGATCCATAATCTGATATAGCTTCAGAAATATTTAATGATTCACAAAATAAAATATCATCAACTTCATAAGAGGAAACTAACACCAAATCTCCATCAGCAGTTTTGAAGAGAAAGTGCGGTACTTGATTTTTCACACCGGAATTGGTGAGAGATGCTACAAGCATGACTAAAATATTTTGGATTTTAAAATATGAACCAAATAATATCAGATCATAAATTAAATCAGATTTAAATAATTTCACAACATATCCAAAACTATGAAATGAAATCAAATCCCCACCGGCAGTTTTGTAGGAGACTTGCGGTACTTGTTTCTTCACACCGTTGATGAGAATAGCTACAAGAAGTACTAAAGTTTTATGAATTCGATATATTAAAACAAGAAATATAAGATAATATTTAAATAACATCATATCAGATCCAATAATGTTAATATCAGATTCAAATAAATGGTTAACCGAGACGGTGGATGCACATCTTTCTTCTTCTTCAAAATTCTGAATTTTGGTGCATGCAATCCTGCAGGAATTTGCTGGAAAATATAGATCATGGGGAGTGAATGGATCACTCTAGTAATATTATATTTCTTCCAAAATATCCAAGGTATCACATATTTTCACACCAGCAGCAACATTAGAGGGAGAAGAATCAAATTTCTCTTCACTTTCGGAAGCAATTACTAGCAAAGTTTGCATAGAATTCAAAGGAAAACACTGGAGAGTGTTTGCATGGAAGTGCAGCAGTGTTTTTATTCAATATAAAATATTTGAATGTCTTCTTCTATTTCATCCATATGAGGATATGAGATATCAGAGATCTCATAAACTTCTGGAGCATCAGGAGAAGGAGTCACTGCAAGGAGACTTTCTTCAATTCGAATTGACTGTGTAGAAGATTCTGCTTCTTCTTCATCTTGAAAAACTTCATTAGAGAGATTAGAGGACATGAATTTTGAGTAAAGAACTCTTGTTATTATGGATGTGATCTCCGAAGTGTTATTATGATCCTCATTGTGCTTGCCAATTCCGTCCAATTTTGTCCAGAGATCCTTTGGGTATTCAGCAGAACCAATAAGGTAGTGCAATCTAGGCAAAAGGGCCAGACATATTGCTCCAAAATCTCTATCACTATCATTTATCTAGTCATTCTCATTCTCATAAGACTCTTTTCCAAGTCCAATAGACACCTCATAGAGACCTTTTCTCTTCAGAGATGCAATCATCTTCAACTTTCATTCTGAATAGCCTGTGAATGGGGTGAGAAGAGGGACTGATGCATCCATTTGAAGTTGTACCTGTTAAAACCTACAAATCACAAAAAAAGGGGCACCGTAAGGTCGAGCATCCTGCACATTTTAGGTTTTCATCACACCCAACATAGTTGATCAAGCAAGCTTGACCAACAATTCCTTTTCTTGGGGTATTAAGTGGTAATCCTTGGCTTCTGGTGGAGTGCTGGAATTTTGAGCTTCTACTCAAATTTTCATGCAAGACCTGTAAAAAACCTTGTTTTTGAGAGATATAAGCTTCATCTCGCCATGAGCTCTGATACCATATTAATCTATCACAGTAATCTAGGGACTAAACACAAGTCTCATCAAAGATTAATAACAATAAGGCATGGAAATGGTGTAATTGTGCTACAAAATGAGTAGCCGCTCTGTATATTCACACAAAGAATGAGTAATACAATACAAGATCATGCTGCAAGAATGAATGACAAAGAAATTTGAATTCCCAAGGAGGTCATTTGAATTGAATGAGTGAGTCTATCTTAACTAAATGTAAGTCACAGTCAACACTCAAGTTAACCACTGATCAAAACCCTAATTGACTCAACTGAGCCGTAACTAAAGTCGGAGTTCAATAAATTATTGAGTCTAATTGAAAGTAGCTCAAACACATGTCACTGCAAGCCAACTAACAAGTGGTAGCGCATCAATGACTCCAATGAACCCTGATGAGGTTAACTGAAGTGTAACTGACCATCAAAAGTGGTTGGAGGTGCCCTTGTTGACTCCAGTTCATTAAATAATCAATAAATAGTAAATTTAATGAAGGAAGGCACCTTCACTACTCTGTTTAACTAATTCTAACCATCAGTTATCAATATGGGGCATAAATGACACTCAGATCATCCCCGGAGGGCTCCAATTAGCCTCCCCGAATGTAGGAGAAGGCTAAGTTAGCCTCCTTGACTAAAGGTAGGCATGGGTGTGCTCATGTTGATGTCATCTAGTGCTCCTCTGATGTCAATTAAGTCAATAAAACTTAGTATAGTGGTTTAACTAGGCCAAATTGACCAAAATGAGTGTGAATGGTAGTAAATGTCTCCAACATCTTTTGTCTCTTCTTCGAGCTTGCCAAAAATGAAGAAGGTCCTGAGTTTGCTTTCTTGGACTCATTAAACCTTTACAAGAAAGAGGGGAAGAGAAGTTCATTCACATGTTTTTTAAATTATGGAAGAAAGTCTTGTTTCCTTGAACAAAGCACCAGTTTTTAGTCTATCAACAGTTGGGTCCTAGTATTTTGACCTTATCTTGATTCAAAGTTTCTTACTCCTCCAGTTGGTCTTTTTTCCAATTATATGGGGAATCTGTCAATGTCTCCTACATTACATATTTTTGTCGTTGGTCTTTTTTTGTTAAAATATGCCTAAGTCACTTTTGTGTCGTGCTCACTATTCAAGGATTAAACCTTTGTCAGCCATTCTGCAGTTTCCTTGACCTTTAGTGTTGGCCATTCCCTGGTATTAGTTCATTACATCATCTCTTTCAGCGATCCTTGTCGTGAAATTCAGTACCAATTCTAGATCCAATTAGTCTTTGACCTACCTCATGTTGGATGATGAAGGATGCCTTAATGCCCTTCTTCCAATAGATCTCTTCTTATCAACTGCAACACATCTTGCTCTAGGGATGAGATTTAGAGTTTTATGACAGTACCTTGGGGATTGCAATCATTGGTGGCAATTTCCCTCACTATTGGATAGTGGGAATCCCTTAATGTCTCCTACTCGATGTATTCTTCAAGTGTTTGACTTCAAGTCCTTGTATTCACACTTGTTAGAATGTACTAGGTACCTTGGGGACCATTTTCATTAATGGTGGTTTCCCTCGTGTTTGTTAACCGTTCTCATTATTAATTGGTAATCAAATGGTTTCCTCCATGTTCGAATTCAAGCCCCTTTATTTGCATGGTTAGGATTCATACCTTTTGGGCAGTTTGGATTGAAGACCTTGGGTTAACAGTAGCTTCATCATTTTTTGCTATTACCCAAGTTGCGCAAGACCTTGTTACACTTTATATGACATTTTGCTGAGACATAGATCCACCTTGTATTCTCGTGGCTATGATCGATTGTTGAGCATGGATCCACTTTGTTCATTTGTGGCCATGACTCCTTTAGATTTGATATGGCGCCTTTTTTCATATTGAGCAACCATGATAGTCTCATTAGTTATACATATGTTGGATCCATCTGTATCTTTATGGTGATGTTTTGTATATGGACCAGAGATCAGTTTTGTCTGACATTTATCTCTCTTTCAGGTACCTTTGTTCGAGCCTTTCGATCTTGGATTCTCTAATCTCTCCATAATCAGCTGTTTCCTTTATAATGTATTTCAGCTATCATCTTCCCCTCTAATATCATACATTAGGGGGAATCTGTTATAGCTCAAAATGACACATTTCTACTTATGACCACTTTCCCATGATTCCATCACAAGTCAACACTTCATGAAAGTCATTGAAAAAACACCTAACTTGGAGGACCCATATCTTGAGTTATATAACTCCATTTTACCTCATCTCTACATCGTTGGAAAGGTATATTTTTTAGATAAAACTTTCTAGAAGACACCAAAGTCTCAAAATCCCTAGAAATAGCCTAAAAATGAGATTTTTTGATGCATACCTGAGTTTCCTTAAGGAAACCCGCGTACGTACACAACTTGCTCTATATAATACTCACATACACCTTAAATACGTAAATTTCTGCATTGAAACCCACTTATACCTCCTTGTGTACGTTACTGTTGTCTCTACAACCCACGTATGCCTCGTGAAAATGTAAAAAAATACGTATTTTGAAATTCAGGTAGTTTGGGTAGTTATGCAACTGACTCTTTCAGTTGTAACTACTTTGTCTTCGACCCTAACTCTTCATTAAGCATATAAATAGAGGTAGGGAGTTCCATGAGAGGAGACTTGAATATTTGCATTGTTATGCTGGAGGATTTGGAGCTCTCTTTGCCCACACCTTTTCCCTAGAAGCTTTCTCCTTGTGTTGCAAAGCTTGGAGGCTGAGTTCCTTGGAGAAGAGAAGCAGCAGAACCAGATCAAGGTTTCATGAGGTGCCGAACTTGGAGAGAAGGTATATTTGTACTTGTTTTCAAGATTAATAAAGATGTGATGTCCTTCTTCTTCCCAAATCAATGTGTCTTGTATATTGAATCTTTGATTATGATTATAGATGTTATTTATCAGATTATGTTTTCATGTTTCATTGAATATAATCTCCTTTCATATAGTCTATTTGGTTTGAGGAAGGTATAAATTGTTTTACAGGTCTCTTGGAGCAAGAGGAGTGAGAGGAGGAAGAAGAGGATTGAAGGGCCTCTTGGATCAACCTTCATTTGTTGAAGGGATGCTTGGATCTAACTGTGATTCTCTCAGCCTACACATGATTGTTGAATTGTCAGTGAAAGAGAAAAATCCTAAGGGACATCTAGATCCCCAAGTAGCTGAGCATTTCCTATTATACCCATGGTGCACTGACATCATATTTGTGTTATAACATCTGCAAGATCCATAGGGTATGGACAGAACAAGGGCCCAATTTCTCAAGCACAAAGAACCAAGGTTTTGCATCTTATATGGAAAATTGTATTGGAAAGAACTAGGAGGGGTGTTGCTGAACTGTGTGAATGAGCAGGAGGCCAAGAATCTCATTGAAGAATTTAATGTAGGAGAATGTGGAGGTCATCATTATTGGAAGGCCACTGTGAAAAATATCATGAGGGTAGGGTTTTATTGGCCCACTATCTTTTTTGATACTCACGAAGAGGTTGTTTTCTGCTATAAATTCTAGATCTTTGAAGGAATAAGGAATCTTTTGCCATTTCCTATGAATCCCATATGTATTGATGCCCCTTTCCAGCAATGGGGATTGGATTTCATTGGAGAGATAAACCTATCTTCCTTAGCACAACACAAGTGGATCCTCACTACCACTGATTATTTAACCAAATGGATTCAATCCATCCCTACTAGATAGGACACTAAGACAATGATTATGCATTTTATGGAAGAGCACATTTTGTCAAGATTTGGGATCTCTAGAAATCTGATCATTGACAATGCTGTTGAATTCAAGTCAAAGAATATTGTTGAGTTCTATTTCAAGTATCACATATAGTTGGGGCATTCCATAGCGTACTATCCAAGGGGAAATGGATTGGAATAATCTTCAAATAAGATCCTAATGAGGATTATCAAAAAGTTTCTTTAGAACAACAAGAAGGCTTGGCACACAAAATTGCCTCATTCTTTGTTGGATGACAGAATCATTGTAAATAAATCCATTGTCACTTAACCATTCCAGTTGGTTTATGGCTATGAGGTAATTTTTCCTAGTTCCCTGAGATTGTCAATAATTAGACTAATGCAAGAAGAATAATTTGAATCCCATCCAACTCATAGGAGGATTTATTAATTGATTGAACTACAACAAAAAAGGGAGCAACTGTTTGATATAACTCAAAAATTTCAGGAGAAAACGAAAGAGATCTTTGACAAGAGGGAAAATACTGATGATTTCTAGATGGGGGATGTAGTTTTTCTATGGGAAGCACCACATGATGATAAAAGGAATCATGGTAATTTTTATCATCTTGAAAAGGGTCCTTACAATATTTCAGCTTTTAGAGGAAAAAATTCCTACATACTGGAGGAGATGGAGGGTGGTCTAGTATCTAGAGCTCTTGTAAATGGGGGGATCCTCAAGCACTACTTTATGAAAAGTAATTTCAGTTCCCATGTCATTTTATATACCATTTATTTTTAACATTTTGTGTGTACAACTATCTGATAGACTTAAAGCCTGAGGTGAAGGCGACAAGGTCCCCAATAGGAGCCATCATTTGGTTTTATTTTTTAATGAAAATTTGAAGTTATAGATGCTAGAACAAATTTTGAGGTGATGCACCTTCGGGATAACGTAGAAGGGTACAATTAGATGGGGTTTTTATAGGTACAAAGGGCCCAATGGATCAGGAACTTGGCCTACGGGAGTTTTTTCTACCTCCCAGGGAGGCTAACATTCCTGAGTTGCAGCCACTGTTAGCACTTGTGCTAAAATTTGAGGATTTCTACATATGCATCTGCACTAATTCCCCTGCAAAATTTTAGACCAGTGAAAGAGAGAGTAAGGCTAAGATAAGAATAGAATCAATGACCTGGATGTGTAGTGGAGAATATCAAAGGTCGTAAACCATTTCTGCTAAGAGAAAATCGAGAGTAAAAAAGTGGAAAAGGGCTAAATTTTGTTATAAAAGTTGGTAAACCAACATTTTGCTTTCCACTATTTTGCGGAAAGGAAAAAGTGGAAATAAGAAGATATAGAATTTGGTCATAAAAATTTAGAATCCCACTTTCTGTGATCTGCATGATCGATGGTTCAGATCACTTCCGCATTTTTAATCTCATATCAACAGCTCCAAAAGGAGCAAAAGGGCGGGAGCGAAAATACAAAAAAATTGTTATGAAAAGTTGGAATCTCCCTTTCCTCTTTCCTCAACCCCGTCATATCGATGTTCTAGAATGATTCTGCACCTTTGATCTTATATCAATGGCCCGAAAGGGAGTGGAAAGGAAAAAATCAGAAAAATTAAAATTGAGCATCATGAAAGTAGAAATCTTGACTTTCGCTTTTCATAGCGTGCAGCTTGATCTCAGATCAACGGCTGGGAAAGCTTCTATATAATATTGATGGTACAGAAAAGGGAAACATGTGCATGCGATAAGTATATTTCCCAATCAATGAAACCAGGTAGGCCCATCAAACTTTAATGATCGTGATCAAAGGTAGAATCACATCTATGATGGAAAATAATTCTGCTGGTTCAACTTGCACGAAACAAATAACTTTAAAGATCTGCAAAATATTATAGGGATTTCATTTTCCAATGGTCAATATTGATGGTGGAATAATATCAATGAAGGAGATGAATTCCGCTGACCCAACATGTGCAAATAAATGAACATTTCAGATATATGGAATTCAGTACGCTCTGCAGTGTTGAACGGTGGAGATATGGAAGAGAAATGAATCTATGGAGAGTATCAATTCTGCTGATACAAAAATCAATGGAAAACAAACTTTTAAAGCCAACAAAATTCTATATCCATAGGAAGATTCAGACATGTGCTTCCATATCCTTGTTTTGGCTAAAAGATGAATGGTCCACAACGATTTTCTTGGTTGAAGTTGCAAGGATGAATGAAATTGTTGCAAGCCATTTGGAGATGCTCTAAATAATAATTTTCATCAAGTAGGCCTAATTCCCAGATGTAAAATTTTCCTTTTTTGATTGACCACGTGCATCCCAGCATTCTTTCCTAATTTACTGCGAATTTTCCATGTCATAATTGGTTAGGATCTTATGCGTGCGGTATTGATTCATGATTTTTGTAACTGAATTCAACTCTGTTTCGAGGTTGGCCTTGAGAGCCCATGACATTATAAATATAGCCTCAACAGAGAAACACAAGGTTTGACATTCATATCTTGAAGCCTTTATGCTTGGTTTTGTAGCTCTACAACTTTCTTGGAAGTATTAATGAAAATCGTTTCATGAGTGTCTAAGATTCATCATGGTGTTCAGTGTTCAGTGTGTTTTCCCCTGTATGCTTCATTTCCATGTTTGTATAGTTTTGCTCATTTGTTTCTAGTTGCATGTAAGGATTTGTTCTCTATTAAGCGCTCCTTGCATTAGATAATGCATTTGTTTGTGTTTATGGTAAATGTCTTGGAATTCATCCTCTATTAGATGCTCCATTTCATTTATCAGCCTTGATTGTTTCTTCTCCTAAAGGTGTTTCAGGAGATTCATCCACATATAGGTGCCTCCTGTTTCATTGGGATTCTTCTCATTTTTCCCCTACCATCTCTCAAAGATATTTTGTTGAAAATCAACACTTACTTTGCCTCATATTACAAATGTTATCCATAGCCATTATGTTGTAATCCCCTTGAATTTTTCAGGATTTGACTCCATTTCCCAATGGTGTTGTTTTTTTATTTGTCTTACACTCTTTAAAATCCAAAAAATCCCCCCCTCATAAATCTAGACTTTCGAATGCTTGTTTAAATCCAAATGTGTATGTGAATGTTCATGTGACAAAGAGAGAGCTATCTCTGACTATATAGGCTATACTATAATCTAAAGGTTGGTTTGAAATGGTTACCCCATTGATTTCCTACCAAAACCATAGGAAAATTATTGGGTGATAACACAACCTATTTATGATAGAATCTATCTTGACATTCAACCTTGTCTCCACTTTCTTGAATTGGGTTTTTAATTTTGTCATCAATGTGAATTATTAGAAGCCATTTTGGCTTATGTAATAACAAAATAGAAATAAAAATATATATTAATAATACTTATTATAATAGTAATAACTATTATAATTTTTTAATAAGATTAAAATAATATACTTAGTTGAGTGTTTTATAAAACCACGTGTGGTTTTATAAAACAATGTGTTGTTTTTTTCCTATTTTTTAATTTTCTTTCTTTTTGTTTTGCTTTATTTTTATTTTATCCGAGTAATTTATGTATTTCTTCTTTTATAAAAAACCACATGTGTTTTTCTTTTAAAACCACATGCTGGATTAGACTCGCTCTATACCACTCTTATATCAATATCCCGATATTCTCAAATAATTATGAATAAACCCGCATTTTGATAATTGATAAGATATAAGATGATGATAAAATTACAATGAATTGGTCCACTTAAATATAGATTGGGCTTAGGCTTTGAGTAGTCGTGACTTCTCATTATAATTAATACTAAATTATTATTATTAACTATTATTAATTATTAATGTATTTATTTATTATTTTATATAACAAATTTCAGAGTCAGGAAAGAAACTAGCCAATGAATTAATGGAGAAACCAAATAGATATTATTACAACCACTTGGAAAAGTTAATCAATGACTATATTTTTGGTTTTAATAGTTGGAGGGCATATTTATAAAATCCCACATATATACAAATACATTTCCCCACATATTTATGAATCCCAAATTTGTTTTTGAATTCTACAATTCAATAGGAAAACATATTTTTCTATCTCCATGGTCCTTGAATGTATTGTGGGAAAGTTGTCACAACCCACACATCCTTATAAGTTTGGAAGTTAATGTCATCCTAAATTAGATGGGAGTTAGCAAGAATTATGGAAACAATTTTCTATGATTGGAAATCATAATGTAATCACTTGGATTCATTTATCATCAAGTGGATTTGATTAGATATTTTGTATTATTGGTTTCAAGAAAATTCATGTATAAAAGAGAGTGTCTTCTCCATTTTATGGGGGAGGAGTGTCATGCAAACAATCCAATTTATGATGGAATAAACCATTCTTTCCATGATATTTTATTTACATTTAGATTGTAATTTTATAATTTATGTAATGTGTGATTAGATTAATTTATTTACGTTATAAATTAGTATTATACAACAACAAATTTAAATTTTTTTATTTGGCAGGCGAGGGGGGTTGTCTTCTGACATCCAAAAGTAACTTTTGGGGGCATTTTTGTATTTGGAGGAGGACTTTACAAAACTGCCCCTAATAGCACCGACGCTAAAAGTTTGTACTTTTAGAGGCAGTTTTGGAAGAGATCAAAACCGCCCCTAAAAGTGACTTTTTAATGTAGCCAACAAACTCTGATTCAATTCACAAGATCTAAAAACCATGAAAACACACGAGAGTGGAAAGAATAACTATATTTTTAATTCTTCTCCATCCTAACTATTACAATGAAGTTCCAACCCTTTATAACTACTATCTGATATTTTCGAAATCTGAGATTTTAGAAAGTTCTCGCATGGCTATGAAACTGAACACCAACTATAAGCTAACTAGAGTGACACTAGTTTCCAACTCGCTTTTTAAATTATGTTTATAAATTGAGAGATAATTATTAATAACAAATTTAAAAATCCCACAAAACACTAAAACCTCAATTTGAGGCCTTATATGAAGGAATTTGGCCTCGAAAAAGTGTCAAAAAAACTCTGATCAGAAGGATCTAGTTTTCCATTGCATTGAACACTTCTAAATGAAACTTCACTAATAAATTTGATACCAAACAGATAACCGAGTCAAAAGTTATTGTTGGAGACATTTACCACCTTTCACACTCATTTTGGTCAATTTGGCCTAGTTAAACCACTATCCTAAGTATTATTGACTTAACTGACATTAGAGGAGCACTAGATGACATCAGCTAGATCACACCCATGCCTACCTTCAGTCAAGGAGGCTAACTTAGCCTTCTCCTACATTCAGGGAGGCTAACTGGAGCACTCCAAGGGTGATCTGAGTGTCATTAATGCCCCATATTGCTAACTGATGGTTACAATGAGTTAAACAAAGCAGTGAAGGTGCCCTCCATCATTAAATTGATTATTTAATGAACTAGAGTCAACAGAGGTGCCTCCAATCACTTCTGTTGTTCAGTTACACTTCAGTTAACCTCATCGCAGTTCATTGGAGTCATTAAAGCGCTAGCACTTGATGGTTGGTTTGCTATGACATGTGTTTGATCTCTTTCAGTTGAGACTAAGTCATTTATTGCACTCTGACTTTAGTTAGGGCTCAGTTGAGTCAATTAGGGTTTTGATCAGTGGTTAACTTGAGTGTTGACTATGGATTAGATTTAGTTAAGCTAGACTCACTCATTCAATTCGAATGACCTCCTTAGGAATTCAAATTGCTTCTCATTCATGCTTGTAGCATGACATTGCAATGTATTTTTCTCATTCTTTGTGTGAATATATAGAGCGACTACACATTCTGTAGCCCATTTACACCATTTTCATGCCTTATTGTTATTAATCTTTGATGAGACTTGTGTTTAGTCCCTAGATTACTGTGACAGATTAATATGGTATCAGAGCTCATGGAGGGATGAAGCTCAGATCTCTCAAAAACAAGGTTTTTGATATATCTTTCATGAAAATTGAGCAAAGCTCAAAAATTCTAGCACTGCACCAGAAGCCAAGACTTACCACTTAATACCCCAAGTAAGGAAATTGTTGATCAGGATTGCTTGATCAATTATGCTAGGTGTGATGAAAGCCTAAAATGTGTAGGCTATATGACCTTATGGTGCCCCTTTTGTTGTGATTTGTAGGTTTTAATAGGTACAAATTTGAATGGACTCATCAGTCCCTCTTCTCACCCCATTCACAAGCTATTCAGAATGGAAGTTGAAGATGTTTACATCTCTGAAGAGATGAGGTATCGATGAGGTTTTTATTGGAATTGGAAAAGAGTATTATTAGAATGAGAACGACTGGATAAATGACGGTGATATATCTTTTGGAGCAATATGTCTGGCCCTTTCTCCTAGCTTGTGCTACCTTATTGGTTCTGCTGAATACCCAAAGGATCTCTGGACAAAATTGGACAGAACCTTTGGCAAGCACAATGAGGATCATAATAGCACTTTGGAGATCACATCCAGCACCACAATATTTCTTTACTCAAAAGTCTCAGCCTCTACTCTCTCTCATGAAGTTGTTCAAGATGAAGATGAAGCAGAATCTTCTACACAGTCAATTCGAATTGAAGAAAGTCTCCATGTAGTGACTCCTTCTCCTGATGCTCCGGAAGTTCATGAGATCTCTAATATCTCATATCCTCATATTGCTGAAACAAAAGAAGACATTTGAATCTCTGATATTGAAAAAAAATACTGCTGCACTTCCATGCAAACATTCATCGGTGATTTTCCTTTGAATTCTGTGCAAAATTTACCAGTAATTGCTTCCGAAAGTGAAGAGAAATTTGATTTTTCTTCCTCTAATGTTGCTGCTAGTGTGAAAATATGTAAAAAAAATTGGATATTTTGGAATAAATATTAGATTATAAGAGTGACACATTTGCTCCCCATGATCTAGATCTTCCAGCAAAATCCCGCAAGATTACATGCACCAAAATTCAGAATTTTGAAGAAGAAGAAAGCTGTGCATCCACCGTCTTGGTTAACCATTTATTTGAATCTGATATTAACCTCATTGGATCTGACATGATATTATTTAGATATGATATGATATGATATTTATTGGTTTAATATATCAAATTCATAATCTTTCAGTACTGCTTGTAGCTGTTCTCATCAACAGTGTGAAGAAACAAGTACTGCAAGTCTCCTACAAAACTGCTGCTAGGGATTTGATTCCATTTCACAGTTTTGGATCTATTGTGAACTTATTTATATCTGATTTAATTTATGATATGATATTATTTAGTTCATATTTTAAAATCCAAGAGCTTTCAGTCATGCTTGTAGCTACTCTCACCAGTTTCGGTGTGAAAAATCAAGTACTGCACTTTCTCTTCAAAACTGCTGATGGGGATTTGGTGTTAGTTTCCTAATATGAGGTTTCTGATATTTTATTATGTGATTCATTAGATATTTTAGAATATATATCATATTATGGAGCTCAATCATTTACTCTCCACAGTCCCAGGGCTTCTCTACCTTTGGTCACATGCTCATCTTCTCACAGAACTAGTAAAGAGGAAGACATTCTGTATCCGCATGGACACTTGCTCCTAAGGTTTGGGGCTGATTTTATCACTCATGGTTTTATGTTCAAGGCTGAAACATATCATTTTATTGATTGTTCCACACATGGTTTGAATCCTCAAGAACCTTCGCTCTCTCTTCAGATGATTTTGGCTACTCTACATGGGTCCAGTTTTCACTGTGCAGCTGTTTATATTTATGATTTAGTTGAGTGCATTGTTCTTCTTCCAAAGTGGAAGATTCCTCCAGACATATTGATTTAATTTGGATTCATAGGTTCACATGCATAGTCTCAGGATACTACTGCATAGAAGAACCAATTCTTGATTTACTACTTAGTTTGAGGGGGGGTATTTTTCCCATGAGGTTTTCCTAGTTTCCTTGGTTATATTAAGTAGTTACTTTATTGTATAGGGTGACATATGGCCTTTGTTTATAGGGCCATAAATTTTTTATGCATTTTATGTTTTCTAACTCCTCCTGAGTATATCTTAAGGGGGGGGGTGTTGGAGACATTTACCACCTTTCACACTCATTTTGGTCAATTTGGCCTAGTTAAACCACTATTCTAAGTATTATTGACTTAATTGACATCATAGGAGCACTATATGACATCAGCTAGACCACATCCATGCCTACCTTCAGTCAAGGAGGCTAAATTATCCTTCTCCTACATTTGGGGAGGCTAACTGGAGCACTCCGGGGGTGATCTGAGTGTCATTAATGCCCCATATTGCTAACTGATGGTTACAATCAGTTAAACAGAGCAGTGAAGGTGCCCTCCATCATTAAATTGATTATTTATTGATTATTTAATGAACTAGAGTCAACAGAGGCGCCTCCAACCACTTCTGATGTTCAGTTACACTTCAGTTAACCTCATCAAGGTTCATTGGAGTCATTGAAGCGCTAACACTTAATGGTTGGCTTGCTATGACATGTGTTTGATCTCTTTCAGCTGAGACTCAGTCATTTATTGCACTCCGACTTTAGTTAGGGCTCAGTTGAGTCAATTAGGGTTTTGATCAATGGTTAACTTGAGTGTTGAGTGTGGCTTACATTCAGTTAAGCTAGACTCACTCATTCAATTCGAATGACCTCCTTAGGAATTTGAATTGCTTCTCATTCATGCTTGTAGCATGACATTGTAATGTATTTTTCTCATTCTTTGTGTGAATATATAGAGTGGCTACTCATTATGTATCCCATTTACACCATTTTCATGCATTATTGTTATTAATCTTTGATGAGACTTGTGTTTAGTCCTTAGATTAGTGTGACAGATTAATAGTTATGACCCTAAAAAATCCCTGCATTTATTCTCTTTTTCTTTTTCTTTTTTTTCAACCTTTATAAATCACTACATCATTCTCCTTTGATTGAAAAGAATGCATCACGCATAAGTTGTTGTCTTCAAATTGTTGCCACTTAACAAGATCTAGATTCAACAAGTCCCCCTTTGTAATCCATGTACTCTCAGTTGGTTTTAAGCCTTCACTAGACTAGATATCGGTTGTATTGACATTATCAAGTATGAAGGGTCTTAGTACTTAAGATATGAACAATATTTTCCTTTTTCTTTCTCAGAATAGATTGTTACCAATATACCCCTTCCTCACTTTCATCACCCACACTGTCCCCATGGAATATATGTAAGTCATAAACATTAAAAAAAGGGGAAATATCAAGATCAAGTGGTAAATCAACTTCGTAAACATTGTCATTAAGTTTTATTGAGAATATTGCAAGGACCAATTTTCTTATCCTTCAAATTGTGGTAGGTTCCTCTAGGAAACCACTCTTTCCATAAATAAACCATCTCCAAATCACCTTCACTGAATATCTGGTGTTGTTAGTGAGAATCTTTTATAATTTTGTTTTGTCCATTACTCACTTGTCGCTTCTATCTTAATTGTTTCTGCAACTATTGAATGTGTTCTGCAAATTCTTCCCCATCATCATCGATTCTATCCCCAAGTAGTAGCTACACCAAATCTAGTACACCCATAGGATTTCTACCATAAACAACCTAAAATGGGGATTTACCTATAGATATATTTACTTAAATATTGTAGGAAAATTTTGCTTGAGGTAAATCCAAATCCCACTGCTTAGGATTCTCTTTGATAATGCTCTGTAATAGGTTCCTAAACTCTGATTTACTACCTCAATTTTCCCATCTGTTTGTTAGATTTGTAATGGTTATACAATATCTAATATATTTAAAATCATAGAATCATAATCATAAACAAAGTATCACTGAAATAAAGACAAATGCAAGAACACAAGAGAACACAAATATTTTCATCGAAGAAACCACAAGGAAGAAAACTCCACAAAACTTTCTCAGTATAGAATTCGACCAAGACAGTGTAAACCCCAAACAATAAGAATAGTTTCTCATATCACGCATTAAACTCTTTCTCTCTCTCCAACGCAATAATTGAGTGTGTGATTTTGTCAGAATGAGAGAATCACGTCACATATCTATATTCTTTAGTTGACTTGACCTATAACCTAATAGGGCCAGCTTCTCTAATTGGTTGAGCCAACTTCTCGAACTGGACACCACAAATAAAATTCATTATATTGACACTTGGGTACTATTGACCCGAATTACATCCGAAGGTTTACATTGTTTCTTTCAATGACACTAACAAGACCAAAATCATCTCTCAAAGGAGGAATACAATCAAGAAATATGGAATATCTTCCAAAGTTACAGTACTTTAACACTACCGCTTAACTAGAAAGGTATTCTACATCAATAACAATCATCATCAAAACTATACAAGTGACTAGTGAATCTATATATGTAATAGGAAGTTTTGGAACATCATCATTCATATTCATTATCAATCTCAGCTAGATAACCTTACGCAATATTTAGTATATAAATATTGAATCAGCTTTTGTACATACTTGATCATCTTTTATCATCTTCTGAATTATCTTATAGCATCAGTATGTGAATATTGAGTCATCGTTTATCACGTCTGTGTATGAATACTGGATCATATTCTATGTGGATACTGGATCATCATCTCTATTGTCAGTATATGAATACCAAATCATCTTCTATATCATCTTCTATGCGGATATTGTATCATCATCTATCTTGTCAGTATATGAATATTGAATCATCTTCTATGGCATCAATATGTCAATACTGAATCATATTCTGTCATGATAGTATATGGATACCGAATCATCTTTTGAAAATTCTTTCGTAACATCAGTATGTGAATACTAAAACATCATCAACTGCATCATCAATATTTCAATACTTAAACATCATCATCTGCATTGTCAATACGTAAATATTGAAACATCAATATCTACATCATCAGTATGTAAAAAATGAAACATCAACATCTAGATCATCAGTATGTGAATACTGAAACAACAACAACATCATTAGCATGTTAGTGATAAATAAACATCATCAATAAATGTTACATCATTATCTGCATTATTATCATCGAGATGTTGGAACATCATGATCATCATCAACCTCAAAAATTTTGAGACAACATTATCATCATCAACACAAGGTGTTGTGACTTCAATCATATCAATATTATCATCACAAGGTGTTGGAACCACAAACATATCATCATCAACAGCACAAGGTGTTGTGAATTCAACCACATCAACATTATCGGTAGAGGGTGTTGAGACCACAACCATATCAACAACATTAACACAAGGTGTTGGGACCATAACCACTGTTGTAATCTCACAGATCACATAAGGTTACCAATAATACATACTAAACATACATAACTATAAATCATAGACAAGAGATAAGAATAGATAGGAAAACAGATTATATTATTGTAATGAGTTCATACAAGATAGAGAACTAAACTGAGTTCTCGTTTGGCTCAACAGCCTAATATATACAATGTACAGACAGTTACAAAATAACTACCTGTCGGTTCGGTGAACCGACACGACTTTTAGTTAGCCGACCTAATCTTTCTAGTTAGTCGGCCAACCGACTTAGTCGGCTGATCGACTAAGTTGGTATTCATTCAAGTCGACTTCGTCGACTTGCTCCTTCTACATCTCCCCCACGAACAAAACGTTTCTTCGTCCTGAAGAAACAGGGAGATACAAAAAATAAAGCTCTGTCGAACCGTTGAAAATTGCTACTCCTGTGGACTGTGCAGATGCATGGTTGGTCTCTTCTGGACACAGACTTCGACGATGGTCGGAGCTGTGATGGCAAGGTGATGCTGAAATTCTGTCCAACTCTGCAAGGCTTTCTGTATGTCGATCATCAATGTCGTTAAACTTGACAGTACCGACATCTTTTCTGAAATGGGCATTTCTGCAATTTTCTCCATATTGGGGCCTAAGGAGTGGTTCTGCTCTTCTGCTGCATTGATAAGTCATTTCATCTGGGGGAAGATGACATCAAGATTTTCTAGGTTTGGCAGAGCCTATTGCACCCATTGGTGTGCTTCTCATTCCAGTTTCTGCAGCTTTTTGTTCTCCAACACTATCTGATCTTCTATTGTCTGTCTAAGTGCTGCTTCTGTGGTTTTCCTGCTCTCCAAGGATTGAATTCCTTGGCGATTCTGTCATGTCTGTTGGTAGACCTGCCCATAGTGAGTAGGCTAGTCGCATAAAACATCTTCTGTGATGATAGACTCCTCCATGTGGTCCCGGAGCACCTTGTAGGCCTCTGAGAAGGCAGTGTGCTGTGCGAGGAGTAGTCGAGCAGTCTCCTCCTTTTGTTCTTCCTTAGTCTCTTGCATCCGGTCCTGGACGGTTGATACCATAGTCTCAAAGAGCTAGTACGCTCTGTCAAGTGGTCGATCTGTGTCGACTTTGATAGGGCCTGGTATCACGGTCTGTGCTAGAGCTCTACATCTGCCGAGAAACTCGACTTCTTCTGCATTTTTAGCTGTAAGCTCTTTACTTTTTCGAGTCGTCCTTAGATTTGCTTCTTTGGCCATGGTTTTGAGGAGTTGGCTGACCTCTATGTCGGTCAAGGAACTTGCATCCCTTAAGCTGATCTGGAGGTCAGAAGTTTTGTTCTGATGTGCTTTCTTCTTCTTGTGTTTGTCGGCCTCCTGCTCCTTGGTGCCTTCAACAATTAAGGTTGGGTCTGTGGTTGAGGGAATGAAAGTCGATGGATGTTCTAGTTGGGGGTTGGTATGACTACGTCTGGCTGAGAAGATCTATGTGGTTGTGATAGGTCTAGTTGTGAATCTGGTGGTGGTGGGGGGGGGGTGTTGAAAGTGGTGGTGGAGGCAATGGGGTCAGAGAAGGAACTGGGGTGGATGGGTTGGCTGGAATGTGTGGTGGACTTCCATCGAAAGATATACCTACTTCCGAAGGTGTATTGGGTAGGTCAGCCTGGGAATCGATGTTGATTGGCTCCATGATAGACTAGGATGCTCCAATTACATTGCCTTGTTGGTCTCAGGTGAATGTCATCGTAATATTTGCATAGGGCTTTTTGCATGCATAGAGAGGATCCGTTGTTTGTATTTTATGGGCCGACTGAAACAGTGCAGGAAGCGTCACGAAGAAAGCTTTAAGTTCAGCGTCCTGGTCGACCTTGGCTTTGACTGTCTCCGGGATTGCTGTTTGATATACATTCTGGGGGGTACCCGACTATTATACTAATGCTTGCTCCTCGACTATGAGTGTCGGGGATGGAGGTGGAGGGGTCGACAACATTGTCAGGCATCGGTGTCGTTTTTGCTTTCTTTGGCCAACCCTCTGGAGCTCCTGCGTCCAGATACCGTTGAAACTAAGTTTCAACTAATACTTTATTTGTAGCGGCATCCTCGACAATGTCGACGACCGCGGCTACTAGCTCCTCCTCATCGTCGGATGAGTCAGCAAGGAGAAGCTTGCACTTACCCTTGCCTTGTTGTAGTTTTTGGGCCTTGATTCTCTTTTTGGCGATAGAGATCTCCTTGGCCAGCTTCTTAATGATGCTTTTAGATAAAGAATATTCTAGGTCGGCGTCCTCAACTTCTCCTGTCGGTATTTGAATTGGGTCGACAGTTGCTGGAGTCGGAGGGGTTGTTTGTTGTTGTGGTTGTACTATTGGTTGTTGTTGTTCTGTCGACTGTGGGTTGACTACCATTGCAGTCAGAGGTTTGACAGTGATGTGTACCCGACTGGTGGGCATAGTCGGGGTGTCCTCTGACACAAATGTGCTGATATAGAGGTTCAGCTCGTAGTCTTCCTCTTTTTCCTGGTTGGTAAGTGGCTCTGTGATGGAGAAGTCGACCTATTTGGCAGCCTCAGGTATTTGTATTTTTCTTTGAGCCTGTCGGGTCAATTCCCAGAAAATATGGTCGACCGTCGGATAGTAGTCGAGGTCCTGGGCTTTGGGGTCCTGACCTTGCATGTACCAGATCGACGTGTGGTCGAGCTATAACTATATATGGGAGTCCACAGGGAGGTTTCGTCGGATGTTTTGGGGCACCCTCCACCTCATCGTGCGAACCTTCAACTGCTGAAACCAGTTTTCTAAGAAGACTTTCCCCTGTGCTAGCTCATGCAGGGTTCCTTTTTGTGAGAAGGGTTTGAATCGGTTCATTTCGAACCTAGTTGGCTCCCGGAATACTGAACTGCCTTCTGACAGATATGATACATGACAATCCAGAGAATAAGAGAGGGAAACTTGATTATACCTCCTATCTCTTGGCATCTTTTGTAGATGGTTTTGACCATGTCGACAACATAGTCTCCCCATCGGTAGATCCGACCATCGGTCGCAATTGTATCGACAGCCTCTAGCATCTCCAGTTTGAGGTCGCTACCTCGACCAGCTAAGGTAAGGGTGATTGCAATGATTTTAGCCACAATTTGTGGCTCCCGTGTCGTAATCTGGCCAATCATCAGCCCCTTGGAATTCTTTCCCGACGGTGAGCCCATAAGCTCTTCGACTAACCCTTCTTTTATCCCAATTGGTACAGGGATTCCTTGGTTGGACAGACTAGTAAGTCGTGAGATAACATCCTCGGTAATGTCGATGGGCCTGTCGAAGTAGAATCGGCCATTGTGGTAATGGCTGATAATGAATATGACTATTGCTTCTTTTGTCCCACCAAATCTTGCCATCAGTGGTGCATTAGGGTAGTTGAAGATGTTGCTCTGCCGGATTTTCTCTGTGGCTTGGGTCATCCTTTTTTCAACATAGGCCCATTCTTGGATTTATGTCCAGAGTCTTTGCCATTGGCCATCTTAGACTTTAGCATTTTTAATGTTCTCTAATCGGTGGACCAATGGTGTGTCTTCTTCCTGCAGCTCTCTTGCCTTAGCCACTGCTCGGGTCAGTTTGGGTTCCATTATGTCGGGTTGGTCGAAGGTGTTACAGGTTTCTTGGTATTTAGTCAACTGAGGTTGTGGTTGCTCTGTGGGTAAATGGTGTGGTGGATGACCCTTCGACTGTCTTGTATTTATAGGCACGTGTGTTTTTACGTGTGGGGATGGACGTATTAATGGTGGAATGGACAGTCCAGCTGTAATGCTCGAATGGGACTTAATGGTGGAATGTGTGCAGCGCTCGAGGTCATCAATGTGTGATGGGACTCTTGAGGTCATCGATCGGTGTCGATGGTGAAAATGGTCGGCCGGGTTGGTCGATGAGGATGGTCGAGGATGATGATGTCGTTATCAAAGTAGTGAGTTGCTGTCATGTTTGTGGTGTTTGACTGTATTGTTTTATTTTTTTGAATTTTTTTTCTTTTTTATGGGTTTTGATTGACGATTAAGGTCAGTTTTTTTTGTTTTTTGTTTTTTTTTTCTGTAACGTTTGAGTTAGGCTCCATTAACGAGCTTCCGAAATACTAGGCCCTGTAATGTCTTTAGTCGGACTGAGCCATTGGGGTGTATTTCTTAGACAATGTAAGGTCCCATCCACTCTGTATGTAGTTTCTTGGGTTTTCCTTTGAATAGACTGTTATAAAGTAAAGCAAGGTCACCGACCGACAGGTTTTTGTTTTTGATGTTACGGTCATGCCATGCTTTCTGTTGTTGTTTGTGAATTTCTTGGTGTTGGATAGCCATGAGTCTATGTTCTTCTAGCTTACTGAGTTGGAATAGTCGGTCCGTTCTTGCCTGTTTGACATCGACATGTAGTAGTTGTGCAAAAATAGGTGTCTGCTGTCGAAAATGTAGGGGGGCGACTGCTTCTTGCCCGTAGACTAATCGGAAGGGGGTTTGGTCAGTTGACCATTTATATGCTGTCATGTATGCCCAGAGAACCGCAAGGATTTTCTCATCCCAGTCGTCTTTGTCGATGCTACATATTTTGGTTAACCCTTTTGTCAATGTTTTATTGAAAGCTTCAATCGCGCCGTTCGACTGAGGATGATATGCAGTGCTTCGTCGGTGGTTGATGTGAAAATGGTCGGTCAAATTTTTGATGGTTTTGTTGATAAAGTGTGATCCTTGGTCACTGATCAATGTGAGTGGGCATCCGAATCTAGTGATAATGTTTTCGTAGATAAACTTAGCAGCGACCTCACTTGAACATGTATCGACGGGTTCAACTTCTTCCCATTTGGTGACATATTCCACTGCAGTGATAATATATCTTACACCTGATCATTTGGCAGGGATAGGGAACAGTCCTATGAATTCTATAGCCCAAATTTTGAATGTGAGACTAGGGTTTACAGATATCAAGGGAATTTATGTTCTTGGGAGAGGTCGACCAAGTCATTGACATCTATCACATCAACTAACGAAGCTTTTGCAATCTTTGTGGATTGTCAGCCACCATAATCCTGACTGTTGGATTTTCTTTGCAGTGGTGTCTACTTGGAAATGTCCTCCTACAGGGCCATAGTGTGCTTCATGCATGATTTGTTCTCTCTTGTGGTCGAGTACACATCTTCTGAGAATGTCATCTAACCCCATTTTGTACAAAAATCCATTGATGAGGCTGTAGGGTGCAGCCTTCATAGCTAAGATTTGTTTTTTCTTGGTGTTCAGACCTTCTGGTGCCTGACCTGTCTCTAAGAACTGAGCTATTTCTTCCAGTTCTTCGGGCACAGCTTCTATGCGGAATAGATGTGCATCCGGCAAGTCGTCATTGACTCCGATCGGTTCCTCCCCTGTGTCGATACGGGATAGGTGGTCGGGCCTGACATTTAACTTTCCTGGTCGGACCACTACTTCAAACTCAAATTCTTGAAAAACAAGTAGCCATCGACAAATTCTCCCATGATGAAGAGGTTTATTAACAAGGTACTTGAAAGCTTGATGGTCGGTATAGAATGTGAAGGGGTTGGCCAATAGGTAATGTCGATACTTTTGGAGGGAAAAGACCATACCTAGGGCTTCTTTTTCAGTGGTTGAATAGTTCCTTTCAGCCTTATTTAATTTTCGACTGCTGTACACTATAAGGTAATCCATCCCATCATCCCCTGGTTGAGTCAGGATTGCTCCGATTGCTATTCCTAAGGCATCGATATGCACATGAAATTTGGTCGACCAGTTTGAAAATTTGAGTATAGGGGCTTCAACCAGTTTTCTTTTCAGTTTGTCGAAGGAGATCTGGCATTCCTCTGTCCACTTAAATTCTTGGTCTTCCTTTAATAATTCTTCTAGAGGGTAGGTCATGTCTGAATAATGTCTTATGAATTTCCTATAATAGCCTGTATGGACCAGTAACACCCGAACTTGTTTAGGGTTTATTGGTGGTTTCAGGTCAAGGATGATTTTAATCTTGGCAAAATCAACTTTGATACCATTTTTACAGACAATATTCCCTAAGAGTATTCCTATAGGGGTCATAAAGATACACTTCTTAATGTTCAGGGAGAGTTCAATCTGTCGACATCTCTCCAGCATAAGTCAAAGCCATGTGCAGTAATCTTTTAAGGTTGAGTAGATAGTCCAATCGTCTAAGTATACTATCATGGTCTTATAGATATAATCTTGGAAGGTCTTGATAACAATTCGGGAAAACACTGCAGGTGCATTCTTTATCCCAAAAGGCATAACTCTGTAAGCAAAAGAGCTGAATTCATAGACAAATGTTTTCTTCTTTTGATCTTCTTTTGCTATGGGCACTTGGTTATACCCTGAGAATCCATCTGTAAATGAATAGCATTCATGTCCTACCACTTCATTTAAGATTTCATCAGCATAGGGGGTTGGAAATGGATCTGTTAATGTTACTTTGTTAAGCTCCCTAAAGTCGACACAAATTCTCAACCTTGTCGGGTCACGTTTCTTTGGCTGTACTACCATGGGACTTGCCCATTCAAACTGGTTGTTGGGTTAAATGATCCCTGCTGCTAACATGTTGTCTATTTCCTTTTTAACTATTTCTTTGTACTTATGAGCTAGTTTATAAGGTCTTTTCTTGACAGGTCGGACATTAGGTTTAGTGTCTATTTTCATTTCTCCCATGCCTTTTAAGTCTTTATAGTCCCTTGCAAAGACATCCTGGAACTCTCTAAGTAAGTTCACTATTTTAGTGGTCTGTTGTTCATTCCAGTAGTCACCAATCTTGGCTATTTTTGGTCGGTCGTCATTTGAAATGTCGACTTCCTTAGTTTGCACTTTGGCATCTAGCCACTCTGGTGCTTTAGCTTCTTTGATCGGCCGACTTCCTTCTGTGAACTATTAGAATGTGGCAGGGAAGTCGGCTTCAGTCATTCTGTCAAGATCTGGTTTGTTGGTGGTCTCGACTTTCAAGATTGAGTAGATCGGTTTGGTTGTTTCAATGTGGTCAGTATTCCATCTGAAGCTCTTACCTTCTGTTTGTTCATTTTCTAAGTGTAAACATGTCGACTGTGATTTTGGTTTAGTGTGTATCTTGTTACAGTCCTTGATTTGTCGATGGTCTTGGGAGGGTTGTTTTTCTATCGGTTGGAGAAACTGTTTGATTTGGTGTGCTGTCCCAGCCAATTTTTCATTTTGAGGTATGAACTAGAAGTCCTTAATAAAATTTTCTTTGAGTTCATGCCAAAAGAAGGTTTCTCCTCTGGATTCCTCCATCTTATACCATTTATTAGGTAAGTCAGCTAGGGTTGAAGGGAACAAATGTGGCCAAGCTCACTCATCTTTGTATCCAAGCCGTCTCCACTCCTTTTCACAAAGCTTGATGTGTTCTTTTGGGTTTTGTCCTTGGACAAAGATAGGGATTTGAGCTTCCTAGGTTAACTTTTTTCCACCAAACCATTCGACAAAGACAGTTGAAGCAATTGTCTAGGTCTACAATTTTGATTGATGGGTGTCCCACCATCTAGCTGCTTGACCTGTAAATGTTTCCACTAAGCTTTGAAGTCTGCCATGTTCTCCAATATTTTTAGATACTTGTTCGACATGCATGATTGGGGATTCTGTCTCCTTATACCCGGGCAGTTGAGTAGTATGTAAGCTGGTTGGTTGTAAGGTGGGTCGTTCCCTAACTTTCCTTTCAAATACTTTGGGGATAATTGATACAATGAAGCACTATCGGGTGGGTTTTTTCTGTACTTTTTGTATAGTCCAGCACCCTCTTGCTTGTGTTTCATAATTTTCCATTTCCCAATCATATAATTCAGCATTTGAATTATAACCAATTGAGTCTTGGTTACCTAAGTGAATTTCCCCATAGATGTTTGGCTCTGTATAGTTCGTATTGTTTTGGATTTGATACAGTTGTCTGACATCGACTTCCTCATCAATCGGTTCAGTCCAAGGTGCTCCTTGGGAAGGATTAATAGGTACAATGACTTTGTGACCATTTCCTTTTAACTTAATTCGTTCTTTGTCTAGGGATATGGAGGCTTTCATCTTCCGTCCCCAAGGTCGACCAACTAACGCTGGAAAGGAACTAGATCCTTCCTTTGGGTCAATAATTTTGAAATCAACCTTAGTTGATATTCCTTTGATGGTCGTGTCGACATTTGTCCAAACCCCAATGGGTTCAATGAGACCTTGGTCGGCGAGTTTTAGGTAGATGCCTGACTCATAGAGTCGAGGTCGGCCCATCTATTCCCATGTATCCCAGGTTATGATATTTACCTGAGATCCGAAATCGAGCACTACTTGTCGGACATGGAACCCTTCGATTTCCAGGTTGACAAGTGGGTCGACATCGTTTTTGTCTTTTTTATTTAGGCTGCAAATGTTCTTAGTTTGTTTTTTGGTATTAGTACTTTTTATTTGATGCAATAAATCAATGAATTCGGCTACAGATTTGTCTGTTTGAGTGAGATAGATTAATTGATGTACTGTGTTAGGTCGACTGCTAACGAGGTCATCTTTTTGTGCGATGTCTTGAACTATGTGTGTTGCTTCTTGATATGTGTGTTTTTCTTTCATAGGATCCGGATAGCCATTTGTGTTTTTAATTTTACTAATTTGGGGATTATCAGGGCCTTTTTTTGTGCCTTGTCGAGTAACGATATGTAAATTCTTAGTAGTTATCACATCATACTTTTGTACACACGACAAGATATTAACTTTTTTCTTATTATTGATTTTCTCTAACATGGTAGGACAATCCTACAGAGAGTGATCGCCTACTCCACAATGGTTATAGAATTTCAGATTAATCCTGTCCTTGTATGGACACTCGGCGTATTGGTGCCCTTCTTTATGACATATAAAGCACTGGGTAGATCGACGCAGTCGTATGTCGCGATTTCTGACGAATCGACCTCTTCCTCCAAACCCTTGTCGTCGATTGTCATACCGGCACTCATAACGTCGGCCTTCGTATCTTTGCCCATTCTGGTCATTGGTATTATTTTGCTCAATGTTTTGCGCTACTACATTCGTTTGGTAGACTGCCTGATAATTCTGTCGGTTTTTCAGGTTTAATTGACAGTCGGCTGTGTTGTGACTTTTTGTCTCATAGATGGTGCACCAGGAAGCCTTTGCATTTTTCATGTTAAACGGACATTCTTTCATAGAATGATCTCCGTGCTCCTGGAAAATATCACAAAATGCTTCAGTTTGCACAAAGCGGACGTCTTGTCGACTATATTCGTGTCGACAATTATCTTTCGAGTGTCCGGCCATCGAACATTTAGTACACTAGATTTCTTGATTCTTGAGGGTCAGTTCTTTCAAAGACTTCTGCACATTCTCGAGCTCTTCCTCTAGTCTGTGGTCTGTCATATAGGCAGGTATATCTTCGTCCATTTCCACCTGCAGAGCTTTGGTCAGGGCATCTTCATATTTCTTGAACGTTTCCAGACTGATATGTCGACATAATTTCTATGATAATACTGCAAGGAACCATTGAATTAGTAGTTGCTCATCAATAACATAATCTAATTGGCTTAATAGGTCCTTCCAATGTTTGTCGTAGTCGCGGACTATCTCCCCTGGATTTTGCTGTGTTGTTTTGAGCTTTTTGGTGGCCAAGTGCTTGGCATCTAGGGTTTTGAAGAATGATAAAAACTGTGCCTTGATCTCAGCTTTCATTGCTCTGGGTTTCCTTTTCGAAAAGGTCATGTACCATGTCAAGGCCCTTTTCCGTAAGGCTCCCGTGAACTGAGCCATTTGTCGGTCTTCATCCGTCACCTGGTTTGCTTCCCAGGTCGACTCGCAGACGAACCAATGTCGTTGGGGTCTTCATCCCCCTCGTAAAGAGGAATGTGAGCTGATCCGTGACCCATGTCTGAGTCACTTTCACTGCTCTCAGAAGTCGGCGGAGGTGGAGGTGTGGGTGGTGGTGAAAGTGGTGAGGTTGTTGATGTAGTCCGACCTACAAAGTTTTGGTCGACAGAACTTGTGCTCCCGTCGTTGGTCGATTTGTCTTCGACGTATAGTGGTTTATTGTGGATTTCTATTGTCGATGGTCCACTGCAACTTTATGTGCATAGGTCTTCTTGTTCGATTTCTTCAAAAGCTGTACTTGGCGGGTGGGGTGCTCCTTCCTATGTCGGTACGAGCA
This sequence comes from Pseudotsuga menziesii, assembly GCA_001517045.1. Taxonomy (NCBI): domain Eukaryota; kingdom Viridiplantae; phylum Streptophyta; class Pinopsida; order Pinales; family Pinaceae; genus Pseudotsuga; species Pseudotsuga menziesii. The sequence continues at coordinate 523,528 of LPNX011179823.1, forward strand.
AGTGGATACTTCGGAGGGAGGGTGCTTCCTGAAACTTCACCTAGTTTCCCTCGAGCGGTCGACGCATGATAAGGTGTCGACCCATGTATGTGTCATCACCTAGTCGACTCCATATGCTGCAGTCACCAGCCCGTAGTCGTAGATCCTCTTCGATAATAGTCTGGATTCTAGTATGTGGATTTGTTGGGGAAAGGGTTATTTTGTCATCCGGGGCTCTTATTTGGAGAGCTTCTGGCTACTCTATCCACACTTCTTCCTTCATAAGGGAAACCTCTTATTTGACGCCCTCTTCCTTTCAGTCGTGACCCGTCTCTGGTAGATTCTCTTCACGATCGTTCTCCCTAAGTTTTTGTTCTCTGCGCAGCTCTACGGCTCTTTCGCGTCTGGCTTCCCTTCTTTGCTGTCTCTCTTCCCTTTCTTGTTTCTGAATGTCCGACATACTTTCGTACAGTACTATTTTCTTTAGGTCCTCTATGGTTGACTTTTCATTACTGGTGACGTCTATCCTCCTTAGGTCGACTAGGATCCACTATACTCTACCTCGGACACAAGACCAACTACCCCCCCATAGCCTACCCAATGCTTTTACAAATCCCGGATAGTTCGAATTACTTGCTTAGGAAGTATTCCCACTCCCTTTCTGCAATAAATTTCTCCCACTTCCTCTGCTTTTCTGCCCAGTTGGTGTTTGGTGACTATTTGCACAGTGGTGGTCTCGGTTCGACGATGTGGCCTGCTCCATTCTCTATCAAGAATTTGAACAGCAAGGTTGGCAAGGAGCACAAGAATTGTTCAGTGAAATCAGTGTATAATTTTTCTTTGGAAGTTTCCACCAACGTTCAGTCTTCGACTGCTTGCTCCTCATAGAAGTCGTCAGCGATTTTCTCAAACCACTCCGACAAATTCATTCACCCCTTCAGAATAGTTTATCTAGCAATTGATGTTATTTAGTCATGTCCGACTTTCTCATCCAGAAGCTGCTTCAACAGTTGTGGCACAGACTCGACGAATTTTTCATTTGTCTCTGTAAAAAGTCTTTCTTTGGCTTCAGCGACTGTTAATCTGTTTCTTCTTGCATAATTTTGCAAGTAGTTCGCAACTTTACGGTCCCACCAGTCCTTGATCTCCTGATTTGGTATCATATGTGAGCATATATTTTAGACATGTACTATCGACAATAGAACCAATGTTGTAATCTCACAGATCACGTAAGGTTACCAATAATACATACTAAACATACATAACTATAAATCAGAGACAAGAGATAAGAATAGATAGGAAAACAGATTATATTATTGCAATGAGTTCATACAAGACAGAGAACTGAACTGAGTTCTCGTTTGGCTCAACAGCCTAATATATACAATGTACAGACAGTTACAAAATAACTACCTGTCGGTTCGGTGAAGCGACATGACTTTTAGTTAGCCAACCTAATATTTCTAGTTAGTCGACCGACCGACTTAGTCAGCTGATCAACTAAGTCGGTCTTCATTCAAGTTGACTTCATCGACTTGCTCCTTCTACAACCACATCATCAACATCAACATACAAATTTTGAAGAAAAAACATTATCAACGTCAGTATAGAGATACTGAAATTACCTCACCATCATCAATATAGAGGTTCTCTTCATTTGGAATTGACATGAGAAAATAGAAGCACGTTTTCTCTATACATAAAGCTATAGACTCTATTCAAGATCTTCTCTTCTATCTCTATAGACTTCTTTTCCCCATCATGCCCTTTTTTCTTATCTATATTTATCACTCTAATCTACTCCTACTCACTGATCTGCACATAGGCTAGATCGACACAACCTTCTCTATTTGTCCGTGCATTTAGCTGCAGATCCACTTACTCAAATACACTCAATGATCCAAAGTTACCTACTCAAACTGTTATATCCTCTACTCATCTCAAAAAGTGTCTAAACAAGAACTAACTAATATGCTAACTAATAGACTAACTAACCCCTATACAACTTGAGTTTTCTCCTTTTATAGCCTTATTACAGACTAGATATATTCCCATACATGCTTGTTACATACTCAATCGTAACTTGATACAAAATATATAGACTCAGCTACAGTCGCTATCTCAGCTGACTTATTATCTTCATCCCATAGATTATCTTTCCTATTCTAGCAAAATATGACCAAAGAGGCGCTATCAACCTGACTTACAAAAATGACTTTACGTGTGTGGTTTCTACCAGCTCCATCTAAGCTCGTACCCACAATCGCTAGGGGTTGTTGGTTCTCCACATCATGCCTTACTGTCACTTTCTCGGTGTTTCCTTATCTACACGCCTACTTCCATGAATAGTATGCCATGTCATCACATCTTGTGTTCTTTACTTCTGCCATAGCTTACAAAACTAGTGCAAATTCCTCATCCCATGCCTTCTCTTTTCCTTTCTCCTTTTCTTCCTTCTTCTATCACAAAATTCTTCCCCTTTTTCTTGATGTTGTTTCCTATGTTACAAATCCTTATTCTTCTTCATTATACTCCTTTTCCCTTAGGCAAAATTCCATATGAACTATGCCCTTCTATCCCAGGCCCAACAATACTGAAACTATCTTATCAACATCAGTATGGAAATACTAAGACTACCTCATCATTATCAGTATAGAAATACTTAAACCATCTTATCAACATTAGTATATAAATACTCAACCTGCTATATCAACATCAGTATGAAAATACCAATTCTCCTACATCAGTATAGGAATACTGAAACTATCTCAACAATCAATTCAACAATAACCAATCATCAATCATCAGTGTTGTAACATTGAAACTTCAACAATCATTAATCATTAATCATTGGTGTAACAACTACTGAATTATTGTAACTTTCAAGTGTATTTACCTATTGTACCCCAAGGTTCCTATCGATAGAATCATTTGTATTTCATTATACCCTAATGTTCCTATCGAGAGAATCACTAAGACTCATGAGGTAAACCCTTGTTTGTAAGTTGGGTCATTAGTGTTGATGTAATTGTAACTTCAGAATGTATTCACTTGTATTTATTATCTATTGTAACCTAATGTTTATTCCATGATGTATTGTAATGTAATTGAGTCATGTCATACCGCAATGTTTATTTTGAGAAGTTTCTATAATGAGAAAGTCATGTCTAGTCATTGTGGGTAACCCTCCTATTGGTCAAGGGTTAAAGTCCCCACAGTTGTCGGGCCATTGGGTTATTAAAATATCCTAGAGAAGTTGACCCTAGGTGAGTCATTGTATGTCGAGGCAATAGTCCCCACCATTGTGTTAAGGATAAACCTCCTTATTGGTCGGAGGAGGCAAAGTCCCCACAAGTTCTGGGGCACTAGGGTTATTAGACACTCCTAGAGATGTAGGATTTATTAAGTAATTGTTAAGTGAGGCCGACATGTTGGAGTGGGTTCCAAGTGAATGGAATAATATAAATAGAGAGTGTTTCTCTCTATTTATCACACACACACTCACTCATTAGGGAGCATGAGTGAGAGAGGAGAAGCTCTCACAGTGTGTGAGAGAGAGATAGAAGATGTGGAGATCATCTTACTATTTTCGGGTTTTAATTTTTGTGCTGATTCTATCTCTAAGTAAGTTGTGCGGTTTTCTCCTTTATGGCTTCCTCGAGGAAAATTCTTTGTGTCTCTTGTCTCTTGTGTTTTATTGTTGTGCTTGTTGTTCTCTCAGTTAAAGATCCTAATGATATGCTAGCTTATTGTTAAAAATATAACATGGTATCAGAGATAACCTGAGAAGAAGACATTGTCCATATGTAGAAGATATGGATTCTTACTTTTTGGTTCTCTCTACACAAGCCATCAGCAAAAGTATGCTACGATAACTCTCCATTGAAGGGCACATCTTTCGTTTGAAGGGGAATTTGATTTCGAGCATTTTCAGTTTTCGGTACGAAAATTAGGGATTTCTATAGAAGAAGAATTTTTTAGTGAGCCCAGCATAGGATTTTTCTCCTCATCAAAATTGAATTTTAGAGACCTAGATCAATATTTTTGGTTGGGTGAAACTCCAGGAAAGTCAAACCCTAGTTTGACCCTGAGCTAGAAAAACCCTAAATACTAAAACTGATAAGTTTTGGTACATTTTCTATATTTCAATATTTATGAAGTCTCAAGCACTAAAAATGGCTGCAGCTGAAGATAAAATTCCGATGTACACTGTGTCCAAAATTTAGCCTCATATTCACTATATTCTAGGATATATGATCCCTCCAAGTTAGGGTTCCAACCTATTCCAGAATTCATCCCTAAACAGGACACCTAGGGAGAATTGCAATATCTTGGGATACATAGGTCCAAATGAAATTTAATAAGATGTTATAGAAAGGGAACAGACTGTAATTTCTGTGGTCCAAATTTTATACTTAGAAAATGAACCAGTGACACGTGGAAATCTGTACAACTTCGCTGTTCTGAACAGTCTTGTAACAGGCCACCTTGGGAAAATGATTATAAGTCCCAATTGGTGAAACCAAGGGTGATGAAACCTATGGTTTTGTATCAGGGACATGATAGGATACCTCACTAAGAATTTTAAGACTTATAGGACCAGTAATTTTAGAGATACCACAAAAGCAGTAACAGGAAGTTATGCAGAAGAAATTGGAAAACTACGGCTTCCTGTTCCGGGAGCTTCCCTCCACTGTTTTTCGAAAAGGAGTACATTGGACAGCTCAACTTGAAGAGATATATCTTTCTACCCAATTAGATCTGAAATATTCCAAGTTTTAAAAATTAGGGTTTCTCTGACAAACCCTAGATCAGCCAGCTCCGGAATCAGGATGGACACCTCAAATCGGTAAGATCTAATCTTTTGATATTTCCACTTGAGGTTCTCATTTCAAAGTGATCTATCACATCAACTTGATGATAATCTTGGTGAAGTTGAAAACTTCCAAGCATGGAAGTATTTGATCTCTCTGAAGAAAATGAATTGGACACCTACATGAGTAGAGAGGTTTCAGTTCCAGAGGGAGATGAGGCTCAAAGCCTTACACAAGAAGAACTTGGTCAAGGCCAAGAAGATCATTATTGATTCAATTATGGATCAACTTGAACGAAAAGTGTCTTCCCTAAAGACACCGAAGATGTTTGATTCCTTGACCAAGCTATTTGAAAGAAAGAACATACATCGGAATATGACCTTAAGAAACCAGTTGAAGAATGTGAAGATCCAGAATGCAGAAACCATACAATCATACTTTACAAGGGTCTCTTAAATCAAAGAACAAATTGAAGCAGTAAAAGAAGAAGTGAAGAATGCAGAAGTGGTGATAGCCACCTTGAATGGTCTCTTTGGATCATGGGATTCATTTGTTCGAGGAATGTGTGCCAAAAGAAAGTGATTACTTTCAGAAAACTCTAGGCACAAGAAGAAGAATCTCGAATCATAATAAGAGAAGAGAATATGGGAGCAACTGAAGATCAAGAAAAAAGATCCTAAGGTTTGACATGGTATGACAGGATGGAAAGATCACTGATGACTCTAGATATTAAAGTGGATTCAAACATTTGCTTCAATGTTGAAGGTGGAATACCAGTGATGCTCCTGTCATGTGTCGATGCACTACATTCTAGGCATGGAGGTGTGGACAAGGGAAGTATGCAGTAGAAATCCTGAATAGGTTCAGGATGATGGACTACAAGGCCATGACCACACCTATAGCATTGAACATGAAGATATTAATTGATGCTTCATCAGAGATGATTGATGCTACGATGCATCATCAAATGATTGGGTCCTTACGGTACCCAAGGGGTACAATTGATTATGGGCTCAAGTATGAGGTGAATCAAAAGATTAACCTAAAGGGTTATGTTGATTCAGATTGGGCAGGTAGTGCCATCAATAGGAAGAGCACTTCAGGGTGTTGCTTCAATATGGGATCAGGTGTGATCTTGTGGTTTAGCGGGAAGAAATACTGTGTGGCACTGAGTACAACTAAAGTAGAGTATGTCATAGATTGTTCCGCTAGTTGTGAGGCAGTATGGCTGTAAAAGCTACTATCTAATTTATTTGATCTCCAGATGGATGCTACTTGTATGCATTGTGACAATCATAGTTGCATGAAGTTGTCAGAGAATCCAGTGTTCCATGACAATTCAAAGCATATTGAGATCAAGTATCACTATATCATGGATATGGTGTAGAGGGGGGCAGTGAAGCTCTAGTATGTTGCAATGGAGGAACATATAGCTGATTTATTAATGAAGCCATTGGCTAGGGTGAAGTTTGAGTACTTCAGGGAGAAGCTTGGTGTTCTCTAGATCGAGGTTTCCCCCAAGGGAAAGTGATGAGTCCCATAGCCATTCTGACATGGTCAGAGGATTGGTTCCTTCCATGGTCAGATGTAAGGGCTGAGCCATTCTATCATGGTGAGAGGATTGGATCCTTCCATGTCAAATATGAGTGTTGAATCCATAGCCATTCTGATGAGTAGGTCATATATAAGGGCTAAGACATTCTATCATGATGAGAGGATTGGGTCCTTCCATGTCAGATATGAGTTCTAAATTCCATTATTGGAATGGAGGTACCTGGTCAGTTACCAGGAACAATCAGTCCATGACTAAGAGATCCATTCTGACGAGTAGTTCAGATGTAAGGGCTGAGCCATTCTATCATGGTTAAAGGATTAGGTTCCTCCCATGTCAGATGTGAGTGCTGGCCATTCTGTTGACTAGGACAGATGTAAGGGAAACTGACATTCTGGGAATGGAGGCACCTGGTTAGTTACTAGGTAGCTCATTCTAGGATTGGGGGCCATTCTGATATGACTGTAGGATTGGTTCCTACTTGGTTAGATGTGAGTGCACGCCCTTCTGAACATGCATGTTGGATTGGTTCCTTACATGTGTCGAATGTAAGTGCAAATCCTTTTTGAACATGTATGTTGGATTGGTTCCTCGCATGTGTCAAATATAAGTGCTGAGACTTTTTGAACATGCATGTTGGATTAGTTCCTCGCATGTGTCAAATGTGAGTGCTGGGATTTTCTGACAGGGTTGTGGGATTGGTTCCCACATGGTCAGATGTGAGTGTTGGGCGTGCCTTTCTGATATGATTATAGGTTAGTTCCTACATGATCATATGTAAGTGCTGGGTAAAGACTGACATGGTGGCTAGGCCTACATCCAACACGAAAAAGGGCTGGGTCTGTAGAACTTCCTGTGACAAGAAGAATAATGAGATAGCGCCTGTGAAGATTTAGTATTGATGATCCAGATCGAGAGATGATCCAAATCTAGAGATGATGCTCCAGATATGATCCAGATCGAGAGATGATCTAGAGATGATCCAGAGATGATCCAGATCGAGTGATGATCTAGATCTAGTGATGATGATCCAGATCGAGTGATGATCCATATCCAGTGATGATGATCCATATCGAGTGACGGTCTAGATCTAGAGAGGAAGATGAATTGAAGACAATGAAGACTTGAAGATGAATAATAATTGAAGATGAAGATGACAAGAATATCTAGAGAAGAAGACTAGTGATGAAAATTGTGTCAAGAGAATACCTTCCTAGTTAAGAGGGAGTGTTGATGTAATTGTAACTTCGGAATGTATTCACTTGTANTTTTGGGATGTATTGTAATGTAATTGAGTCATGTCATACCCCGATGTTTATTCCAGGAAGTTTCTATAATGAGAAATTCATGTCTAGTCATTGTGGGCAACCCTCCTATTGGTTAAGGGTTAAAGTCCCCATAGTTGTGGGGCCCTTGGGTTATTATACTATCCTAGAGAATTCAATACTATGTGAGTCATTCTAAGTCAGGGAAATAGTCCCCAACATTTTGTCAAGGATAAATCTCCTTGTTGGTCGGAGGAGGCAAAGTCCCCACAAGTTTTGGGGCACTAGGGTTATTAGACACTCCTAAAGATGTCGGCTCTAGTAAGTAATTTTTAAGTGAGGCCAACATGTTGGAGTGGGTTCCAAGTGAACGAAAGAATATAAATAGAGAGTGAGTCTCTCTATTTATCACACACAGACTCACTCATTAGGGTGCATGAGTGAGAGAGGAGAAGCTCTCTCAATGTGAGAGAGAGACAGAAGCTGTGGAGATCATCTTACTGTTTTCGGGTTTTAATTTTGGTGATGATTCTATCTCTATGGAAGTTGCAAGGTTTTCTCCTTTATGGTTTCCCCAAGAAAAATTCTTTGTGTCTCTTGTCTCTTGTGTTTTATTGATGTGCTTGTTATTCTCTCAGTTAAAGATCCTAATGATATGCTAGCTTAATGTTAAAAATTTAACAATTAGCACCCTCATTAATATAATCATAAGTTGTTTGAGTCGTCCTAGAGATGTTGGCCCAGTCAATTTTAGTGGGGCCGATTTGGTGGAGTGAAATGTCAAGTGAATGGAAGAATATAAATAGAAGTGAGGTGCTTTTAATTTGAACACACAATCACTTACTTGTGTAGCACATGATAGAGAGAGAGCGTTGTATATGCAAGGAGGAGAAGGACTAGTATGAAATCATGTCTTTTATCTTTTTGATCATCTATATTGAGGAAGCTTTTCTTGCTGGGTTTTTCCTATTAGGGTTTTCCCAGGGTAAATCTGTGTTGATATTGTGATACTATTTCTTTCAGTGATCCTATCTATATTCTTTTGTTATGAAATTGAATTGAATGTTGATAATGTAGCTTATCATAGGGAATATTAACAACAACACTGGAACTAACTTAACAATAATCTCAACAATCATCAGTATAACAATACTGAAGCACACATCTCATCAATCAGTATAACAATACTGAAGCAAACATCTCAGCAATCAGTATAACAATACTGAAGCAAACATCTCAGCAATCATCAATATAACAATACTGAAGAAAACATATCAGCAATCATCAGTATAGAAATACTGAAACAACACAACATTTCAGAAAACATTAGTATAACAATACTGAAACAATCATCTCAATAGTCATAAAAAAATCTCAGCAACCATCATCAACAATCATCAAAAATCAATAGTATAGAAATATTGAGGATACATATTTCCCTTTAGCGTATTGGAGAATCATCACGGTTAGTTCTCCGGTAGATCCATTCAGACATTTTACCTAACTTACAAACTCTTTTGAGACAAACAAGCCTAGTTAGGCAGATGGATCTCCCTAGAGACCAAACAATCCTTGTCTAGATTACTAACCATTTTGGGCCAAGCAAGCCTAGCCAGACTTAGCCTCCTCTAGACTGAGCTACTTGCCACTGCATCCATCATCTATCTACTATCACTCCCTCTTTCGAGAGAGGTCCTTTTGGAATACACCAAGATTGTCTCAGAAGTATTCAAACTTTACATGAGCTACAAGTTTTTCCTCTATAGGAATATGCTTGAGGTTTACAACTCCCTTCTTCAACCTGATCTTTAACATTCTCTTCTTGTACCTCCACAACTACATCGTACATTTACAACTTGCATCATTCTTCTTTTGTGCAGTTGTAACTGCATCATTCTTATCTGCAACTGTATCGTGCATTTACAACTTCATCATTTCGTCTCTTGTAGGTGATTGCATACAAACCTTCCTAAGTCAAATACAATTGTATGATTATAAACATTTCATAACATATTCATAATGACAAATTTTCATGCATAAAGATATATATAATCATACAACTACTTTCGCTAATGCAACAATCATCTATATAAAGTAACTTTCTATATGTCTGCCATCCTTCCAAGACATTATTTCATAAGTAGTAATGGAATTTTGTACAAAAACATAAGCCACCTACCCGTCACCTGCATATTAGTAGTAAATTACAAATATTCTACTATGCATTTCCTGAATCTAGAAACATATCTATGTACACATATTTGAACATATAAATATATGGGAAATGATGACTTAAATACTTATATTTTTTTGAATGGTAGGATCCATGTTGATCTCCATATTCTTGAAATACTAGAGTCTCTACCAAATGTGTTCAAATTCATCGTCTGAATCTGAGGACTTGTTCCTATCTTTCTCATGATAAAAAATACTAAGAACGTATTCTTACACCATATATCACATAGAACCGTGTATGTGTGTCCTACCAGTGCATCTCCTCTTATCCAATGATGAAATGGATAAGAGTATAATATTTCATCTTCATCGGTATAATTCTTCTGAATCATATTCCTCATTACTTTAGGAATATTTACTTTCTTTCTTCTCAGCTGCAATATATTCATCCTTGGTTGTATTGAGAGAAGCACTATTCTTTCTTTAATCCCAAGAATCATGTCAAGATTCTCAACCTTTTATATCTACTGTAGTCAATCCCTCTAAGGTGGAGCACCATCCCCCCTCTACATCTATATTAGGACATTGGAGTGACAGGTAGCCTCCTCTGCTACTAGTCTTCTTTGTATCCATCTATGAGTTTCTCATACTTTATAGGGTTCTATATTCAACCTTTTAGTAAAGGTTGGGATCTCCATCACTCTAGTTGATCCTTGAATTAATCATGTAAGTATATGTGCTATCCCATGGGTTCATATTGAGCTTCTACAAATCCTCTTGTACATAGGCGCTTCTCTGTAGAGAGTCTCAAACTATATAAGTTGCTTGATATGCTATTTTAATTTGATTACACCAATTTTTTAGTGTAATATCCACTACCGAAGAGGCATGTCTAGCTCCTAGAGAAATGTCTTACCATAATCGACTCTCTCTTTTTATATAAATCACCAACCTTGCTTCGTATCTTTTGATACTTAGATCGGCGGTATACGCAGTCTTGTAGATTTACTTGGAAGACTTTACCAAACTTCCCTTCATGTATTGAACTCATATCCAAACATCATTATGTATGAACAACTGGCACTTCTATATCATATCATCTTGCCATTCTTCCTTTTTAGGACATTCTTTTGCAAAGTGTCCTTTCTTATCACAACTGAACTATTGAGTTGTGAGATGTCCTTCTACTCTTGTCGAAAATGTTCTTTATTCTTTCTCTGCTTGGTATGAGTTGTTAGGGATTGATTTTCATATCTTCCTCTTTTTCCATCAATCAATCGTGCATTCCTCCATATGTGATCTTCCTACTAGAACAACTCTTTTGACTGAATTTGGAAGACCATTCAAAGTTTTAATTTATGCTTCTACTTCTTTGACATTTTCTTCAATAGCTTCTAGTTGTTCCTTGGCATAAGATCTTCTTATGAAGTAATCATTGAATGTTTCATACATTGCACCTTCACATTCTTGAGTTGAGTTCTCAAGGTAATATTCATACATTCTTTCCATTGAATCGAACATATCCTTGGGAGTCTTCAAGGATGATACATGTGAGATCCAATGGGAATGAAAATAATCATCTTTGTTTTCACTAGGTCCTTCTTGGCTTCGACTTCATCTTCACCTAGATATATAACTTCTTGTTTGACATAGTTCTTCACAGAATGCTTCCTCAAGTATGATAAGCATTATATAATTCCATTCTTATAAGTTCTTGACTCTTTCAAGCTTATCGTCAATATTGATATTGTTTGTTGTCATGATAAAAATGAGAACCTCAAATTGAAATAGGGAGGATGGAACTTACCAGTGAGTTTGCTTCAACTTGATGCTTCCTTGAAGGATATTTTGAAAGACTACTTCTAGTGGACCTAGGGTTTGACAAAGAAACCCTATTTTTTCAACTTAGGTGCATTTCATATCTGATTGGATATAAATATGCACCTCCTCAAGTCAATTTGAGCAACATACTTATTTTCCCAAAACTTTGGACAAAACTTCAAAATAATTGATGCCTTAGTTATCTCTGGCAGTAGTGTTAGGTCAAAAAATAAAAGTCCACAAAATGAGAAGCTTATTACATAGATATATTCTACCTCCTAAAGAGCATTTTATGGTCCTCCTTCTTCAACTAATTGGTGGAGGGAAGTGCCCAGAACAGGAAACCCTAGTTTTTCTCCAGTTTCTTCTGTAGAAATGAATAATCTTGTTTCTGCTATATATCCAAATTTTAGGCTCCTAAAGGTATGAAACATCACTCTGAGGTATCATGTTCTATCTAATTTCCAACCCCATAGGTTAGAGCATAATTGGATTCACTAGGTGGGACTTATGTGAATTTTTCCATGGTGACTTATTTCAGGACTCTTCAACATAGTGAACTTGTACGGACTGACATGTGTCACTGTTTCACCTTTGGGGTCTGAAAATTTTACCACAGAAACTAAATTTTGTATCCTATATGGAACATCTTTTGAAATTTCATTTGTACCGTCCTATCCCAATATATAGCGATCATCCCTAGATCACTTGTTTAAGGATGAATTCTAGGAGATACTAGAACCCTGAGTTGGAGGAATCATATCTCCTATATTATATCGAATATGAGGTTGAAACTTTTACACATGGTAAAGTACTAATTTATATTTGTCCTTTCAAATTTCATCTCCTGATCCTTCTTCAATCTCATGCTATAGAGAAAATACCAACATTACTAGTTTTTGTCTTTTATAGTTTGCAATCATGAAACCCTAATATTCAGTAGTTGTAGTTGAAGCAGTGTTTCGGTTACACAAAGAATTATTTTAGGTTAGCTATGATACCATGTTATATTTTTAATGGTTATACAATATATAAATTTTTTATCATAATAAAATCATAACCATAAGAAAAGTATCACTGAAAGAAATACAAATGCAACAACACAAAAGAACACAAATATTTCCTCAGGGAAACCACAAGGGAGAAAACCATGAAAAATTCCTTTATATAGAATTCGACCAAGATAGTGTAAAACCCCAGAAACAATAATAGTTTCTCATCTTCCATAGTAGACTCTTTCTCTCTCTCTCTCTCTCTAGTGCAATACTTGAGTGTGTGGTTCTATCAAAATGAGAGAGGCACCTCACCTATTTATATTCTTCAGTTGACTTGAACTCTAACCTAACAGGGCCGACTTCTCTAACTAACTAGGCCCACTTGTCCAAATGGACACCACAAATAACATTTATTATATTGACACTTGGGTACTATTGAACCAACTTACATCCATAGGTTTACACTGATTCTTTGAATGACACTAATAAGACCAAACTCATCTCCTGAAGGAGGAATGCAATCAAGACTTCTGGAATATTTTCCAAAGTTACAATAGTTTAAAATTGTTTGGGGGTGATAGGCACTAATGAAATGTAATTTATTCCTTATTTTATTCCATAAAGTCCTCTAAAAATGAACCAAAAACCGATTATCTATATTAGAGGTAATAGTTTTTGGGACACCATGCAATCTAACAATTTCTGAAGAAAAAAAATTTTCTTCCACCTCTGATGCATCATTAATTTTCTTACAAGTAATGAAATGAACCATCTTAGAGAACCTATCAACAACAACAAAAAATAGAGTCTTTACCTTGTTTTGTGTGTGGGAACCCCAACTGAAATTCCATGCTAAGATCTGTCAATGCATCTGTGGGAACTGGTAATGGAATGTACAACCCTGTATTTTGTGAGTGTCCTTTAGCCATTTGACAAATCCTACATCGTGCTACATATATTGTTATATATTTTCTCATATTCAGCAAGTAATACTTATATTTGATTAAGGATAACATCTTCTCCTTCCCAAAATGTCCTAGCAAGTCGCTACTGTGAAGTTATTTGATAATATTTTCTCTCATAGAACCAATTGGAATGCATAGTTGTTTTCCTTTGAAGAGGTAGTCATCTTGCATAAAATATTCACTCTCAATAAGATCCATGTTCCCAGTAATTGGATTCTTCAACTATTCTACAATCTCCCAATAATCGTTATCTTTCACATAGATATCCTTCAATACTGCAAACCCATTTTCTTGATTTTCCATGGTGGTCAAAAGAATATTGCGTCGATTCAAAGAATTTGCAACCTGATTTTGCTTTCCTAATTTGTGCTTCAGAACAAAGGCATGTCTTTGTAAAAGGGAAACCCATTTTTCATGTCTACTATTCAATTTTGTGTTTACATAATTTAAAGCAATGCAATCAATAAATAACACAAACTCTTTTGGCACTAAATAATTCCTCCAATGTCGCAATTCTTTCACAATTTTATACAATTCGACATGATATGTGGACTAGTTCTTTCTAACATCATTCAATTTTTTGCTAAAAAATTCAATTGGTTTAATTTCTTGGCTAAGCATATCTACAATGCCTAAATGTGAGGCATAACATTCTACCTCAAACACTTTATCAAAATTGGGTAAGGCTAATATAGGTGGCTAAATTACCTTTTTCTTTAGAAACTTAAATATTTGATCAGCTTTATTGGTCCACTATAATGTTGTTCCTTTGGTGCAATTTGTTATGGGTGCTACAATACTACTAAAATTTTGAATAGATTTTTTGTAAAAGGTGCCTATCCCATGAAAACGTATTACCTCTGTTATGATCGTAGGACTAGGCCACTCCAAAATTTCTTTGACCTTCTCTGAATCCATCTTGACTCCTTCTGTTGAGATTACAAAACCCAAAAATACCAAACATTCTTGCAGGAGCCTACATTTTTTTAGGTTTGCATAAATATGATGTTTTCTCAATGTGTCCAATATAATATTTAAATGATACAAGTGATCTTTTTTTTTACTGAAAACTAGAATGTCATCAAAATAAACAAAAACAAACTTACCAATGTAAGGTCGAAGCATAGTATTCATCAACCGCATGAAGGTACTAGGTGCATTGAACAACCCAAATTGCATCACCATCCATTCATATAGTCTATCCCTAGTCTTGAAGGAAATTTTCCATTAATATCCTTCGCAAAATTTGGATCTTGTAGTATCTACTTCACAAATCAATTTTACTGAAATATTTAGATCTAGATAGTACATCCATCATGTCATCCAAGTGCGGTATACGAAATCGATACTTAATTGTCATTCTATTGATTTCTTTGTTATCTGTGCACATACTCCATGTATTATATTTTTTGGAGTCAATAATTTTGGTATAGCATGGGGAGTCATGCTTTCTCTTACCATACCTTTCTTTATAATATATGTTACTTTCTAGTTGAGCTCTGCATTTTTTGTAGGACTCATTCTATAGGATGCTTGATTAGGTAAGGATGATCTCGAGATCATATCAATGTGATGTTGAATATCCCTATTTGGTGGAAGGTCATCAAGAATTTCATCAGGGATAACATCAACATATTATTCTAGTAACTTGGCCACTTCAGTACGTATTGGTATGTCTTCCTCGGCTCCTTTTTGCACTACTAATGCATAGAAAAATCCTGTTTTCTTTCATTTTTTTAACAATCCATTTTCTTAACAACATATTCTCAGTTTTTCCTTCTGTTTGAGTACATAGGGTACTCCCAAAAGACCGAACACCAAGAGCAGCCACTCAGACAAACAGATCACAAATCAATACACCAATGTTTGTCACATGGTTAAAATCCCCAAGAGGGAAATAGTCCATGGCCCCAGACAAATAGCTACTTGGAGCAATTTATTATGCAAAAGAAAGAAAGTTACATGAGCTTCTCATAATCGATCAACTAGCCAAGGACCCTCCATGGTCTTTAAATAGAGATCATGGACCAATTAGGGGTTAAGCCACGGATCAATGGTAGGTATGATCTAAGAGAAGTTGAACCATTGGATCACTTTATGTCTAGAACATATTGTGACCATCGGATTAGAATATTTACAAATTCATACTAATGCATACTAAAGAAACACACTTTTACCTAATGGATATATTGCACAAGTTGATCTTAACTAACTCCTAAGTGTCTAAATATCCTAACATCCCCCCTTAAGAACAACTTGGGATAGGATTGAAGGATTTACAAAAGTGACACTATTAGGAGAAGGAAAGAGGCATTAGAGCCTATTCCCCCTTAATGACACATTCTTGATTTCTTAACATAGATCGAAGTTTAGAAAACTTTGCTTCTTTAAGAGACTTTGTGAAGATGTCTGCAACTTGATCATCTATAGGGCAATAGAACATTTCAGGAACACCATCATAAACAAGATTTCTGATGAAGTGCATGTGTATCTCAATGTGTTTGCTATGTTGATGTAGAACTAGATATTTGGAAAGATTGATGGCACTTTGATTGTCATACCAAAGTGGAGTAGGATGCTACTGTTCAAATCCAAACTCTGAAAGGATCTATCAAAGCCAGAAAGATTATTGACTGGCATTAACTATGACTTGATATTCTGCTTCTGCTGAAGAAAGGGAAAGAGCTTGTTGTTTCTTACAAGCCCAAGTGACAGGTCCAAATCCCAGACTGAAAACATAACCTGTAGTAGACTTTTGATCATTAGGATCACCGACCCAATTTGAATCAGTGAAACCAACCAACAAAGGTTTCCCCCCTGTACTGTAATGAATCCCAAACTGAATTGTACCTCGAATATATCAAAGTATTCTTTTTGCTGCTTTCCAGTGACTTTCATGAGGTGTTTACATATAATGGGAAACATGACCAATGACAAAGTAAAGGTCAGGATAATAATGAGTCAAGTATAAGAGACTACCAACAAGCCGACGATACAAGGTAGCATCTACTTTAGGGGAAGTACAAGTGGTAGAAAGTTTGACTCCAAACTGGAAGGGAGAAGGGGCTGGTTTACAATCTTCCATGTGAAAGTGATGAAGAAGGTCACAAGCATACTTAGACTGGGAAAGAAAGATTCCTTCTTTGTTTTGCAAGACTTGGAGACCAAGAAAATAATGCAAATGTCTGAAGTCTGACATTTCAAAATTTTTCTTAAGACTGGATTTCACATTGGTTAAAAGTTTAGGGTCACTACCAGTAACGATAAGATCATCAACATAAAGAACAAGTATGATGAGATGGTTTCCTACTTTCTTGGTATAGACATTAGGGTTAGAATGGAATCTAGAAAAATCGGTGTCAATGAGAAATATATCCATTTTGGCATACCAAGCTCTAGGAGATTGCTTAAGGCCATATAAGGATTTCTTAAGGTGACATACAAGGCTAGAGTTATCTTGAACATATCCAGGAGGTTGTTCCATGTAAATTTCCTCTTGTAAATCACCATGTAAAAAGGAAGACTTGACATCCATTTGATGGACTTCCTAGTTATGTAAGGCTGCAAGGGAAAGAACAAGGTGGATGGAGTTCATTTTTGTGACAGGAGCAAAGGTTTCATTGTAGTCAATCCCTTCAACTTGGGAAAAACCTTTGGAAACTAACCTTTCCTTAAGTCTTTCAACACTTCCATTGGATGCATACTTAGTTCTATAGACCCATTTACATCTAACAAGTTTTCTTCCTTTTGGAAGAGGACTAAGATCCCAAGTATCATTTTCCATTAAGGAATGATATTTTTCATCCATAGCTACATCCCAATCTAGATTTCCTGAAGCTTTTGCAAAATTTTCTAGATCATGATTCTTGAAAACTTGAGCCAAAAGAGAAGAGTCTCGTTGAAACTGAGAATGTGTTTGACATTGATGTCTAGGATCACCAGCAAGATCACCAACTATGTCACATGTTGAACAAACCCATCAAGGAAGCATTGGTCCTGGTGCAACTGGAGGAACATGAGCAGGCAGAGGTGGATTTTCATTGTCAATGTCATCATCAGAAACTAGAGTTGGAAACCTATCAAGGAATTTGGAAGAAGAAGAAGAAATCACAATCGTCGAATCAAGCTCTCAGGCCAAAGATGGCACACCCACCAAGTTAGGCCCGCAGGATAAGAGATTTTCATCAAATTTAACATCTCTTCTAATGATTATATCATGAGAATATGGTTGAACAAGTCTATAACCTTTTACATCTTTAGAATATCCAACAAATATGCACTTTCACTTTTATGCTGCAATGCTTTCCATTTTTCATCCAAAATGTGAGCCCATGCTTCACAACCAAATGCACAGAAGTGAATTACATTTAGTTTAATTTTACTCCATGCTTCTTCCAATTTTATACCTTGTAAAACTTTAGTTGGTGTGCAATTAACTATGTAATTTGGGCAATTTATGGCCTCAACCCAATATTGAAGACTTAGTCCCTTAGATTGGATCATATAATTATCCATTTCGTTTAAAGTGCGGTTCTTTCATTCAGCTACACCATTTTGTTGTGGTGTATATGGAACAGTGTTTTGTTTGGATTTCTTGTTCAATGCAGAAAGTAGTGAACTTTTTTTTAACATATACTACTACATTGTCAGATCTTAACTTGATCTTAACTTAATGTTTTGATGACCAAATTGTTTTTCAACAAGGTCCTTGTAGGCCAAGAACATGTTAAATACTTCACTCTTAAGTTTTAGGAAGTAAACCCAAGTGTGTATGGAGTAGTCATCAATGAAAGTTAAGAAATATTTGAAACTAGAAAAGGAAGCAGATGGAAGAGGACCACAGAAGTCACTATGCACAAGCTCCAAGGGAATCGAGGCGTTCCAAGAGGCACATTTATCAAAACTGTCTCGATGATGTTTTTCGAGTACACAACCAGAACAAACACCATCCTTGCAAGATACCATCGAAATACCAGTCACCATATTGTCTTTACATATTTGTTACAATGAGTGATAATTTAAGTGACGAAATCACTCATGCCAAAGTTTGCTCAAGTTATCACTATGAGAAACAAAAACTGAAGGAAAAGGTGATGACCCAAAGTTGTTAAATTTGTACAACATGGTAATATCATCAACAATTATAGTAGCAAGGACATTTTGAGGATTTTTAAAATCCTTGATTACAACTTGGTGAGGTGTAAACGTCACAGTTTTACCTTCACCCGAGCGAGTAATTTGATAGACTGATAACAAATTGTAGGAAATTTTTGGAACACATAGTACATCACTGAAATGACCATTTTCTACTGGAACTATTCCATCTCCTACAACACTTAGAGATCTATCATCATCAACAAATATTTGTTTGGTGTTACATTCATGCATAGTAGAAAAGATGGCTTGATCCTTAGCCATATGATAAGATGCTCTAGAATCAATGAGCCATTCATTCGAAGTACAAGAAGAAGATGTAGTATAAGAGTAACAGAAGCACAAAGTGCATGTCCATGAGAGGTAGATTCTGAAGACGAATCTAGGATGATGTGGTGCTTCTTCATTGCTACTTCCAAGGATGCCATCTTCTTAAAACACTTAGATTCATCATGATTATCTTTCCCACAAAAATTACAATGATGCTTAGTCTTATTTCCTTTTGGCTTGGATCCTTTGTCATTTTTTAAAGAAGGAGCTGATTGAGAGGGTTTGGGACCCTTATTGTTTGGATTATTATTGTGAAAATTTTGTTTTTTGGGAGGCTTGGACTTTTCTTTCTGTTGGGACAACAAGGATTTCCCAGATGTATCTTCATTGTTAATTATTCCAATATGAATGAGCTTATCTTGCTCTCTAATTAAGGAATCACAAAAGGATTCAAGACTAGGCTCTTGATAGCTAGCTACAGTCAAGGATTCTTTCATGGAGTAGAATGTAGATACAAAAATAGAATATGCAGGTCGAAGTTTGGAAAGAATATGATAAATACATTGTTTGTCTTCTTTCTTAATCTTGCATTCTTCACATAAGAGTCTAAGAGTTTTATACTTAGATAAATAGTCATGAATGCATGAAAAAATAACTTGGATTGAAAGAAATCAACTCATTCTCAAGTTTATGACCTCGAATTTCATTGTGTTTACCAAACACAGATTTCAACTTTTCCCGAGCTTTATCAAGTTCATCAATTCCAGATATGTGGAATCACAAATCAGTAGATATTGACATACCAATCAATCCACGAGCTTCATCACGTCTATTTTCCCATTTAATTTTATTATCATCATCAGTGGGTTATGTTTCTTTCCCTGAGGTAATTCTGAAAAGTCCCCTACTTCGTAGAACATTCTCCATACAAGATTTCCATGAGAAATAGTTAGAACTTGTAAGTATAATCTCACAAGGGGTGGCCATACTATAAAATAATGACTGAAAGAATAGGAACTAACTGTCTAGATTCAAAGAGCTTGAAAAATTAGGCTATTTAAAAAAAAACTACTTTGAAAACCGATTCTGTATGATGAAGTTATGCTTGATCAAAGAAAATGTTGAAGATGTCCCCAATAGTAACGTGGTAGATATTAACTTGAGCAACTAAAAAAAAGAACCCCCTTCTTCCCAAGATGAACCTTTGACAATCACTTACAAGAAAGTTGATTTTTAAGTGAATCACTTTTTGTAAAATAAGTGATGTTCTCTTTTACAATAATGTTACTTTTAAATAGTGCGGCAATAAATTAAAAGACTTTAAGTGATTCACTTTTTATTTTTATTTAATTTAATTTAATTGAGATGCACTTCTACAATAAGTAACTTGAAAATAGAAATTGCATGCACTAAAAAGTAACTTGATAAAACTTGAACTCAAGAATTATCAAGGAATAAAGCAACTTTGGACCAAGTGAGCTAAGTTTAAAAGGTATGTAAAAGAAAGGAAAGAGGAAGGGTTTTTTTTTCACTCTTCTCTCTCGGTCTTCATGCTTGCCTTTTTTTCTTGTAAATCACAAAAGATAGAAAAAGAAAATTCAACACAATGGGGTTAGATCTTGGTTAGCTTACCCAGAATTTCTATGTTTTCAAGTTTTCTCATTGTTTCTGATTTGTCGTGGTCACACAAGGTGCATGACAAAGAGCATACGTAGCTGAGAATACAAGAAAAAATAAATTCCCTTGCTATTTCTAATTCACTACGATCATGTAAGGTGCACCGCAAAGAGCATATGCATACGAGAAAGGCAACAGTCTAAGACTAAAATAGTAAATATCTAATAATAAAACTAATAAAATATGATAAATTATAAAAAAATATAACAAATTCGTCACTGTAACATTATACCTTCAGATTTGCCGAAATGGGTGTTTCTGGATCAAATGGAAACAGTTTTCGATGAAACAAAAACTATTTCCTAATGGAAAATGTGCTGCAGACGCAATGGAATAGATCCCATAGCCCACAAATGCATAGAAGTTCCCAAACCAGAAACCATTTCAAATTTTTGGCAACACCGGTTCCAGATCTTGATCACAAATGAAAGCGACTCTTCATAAACACTCTGATACCATGTTTGGGTACACAGGGTACTCCTAATAGATTGAATACCAAGAGAAGCCACTGACACAAATAGATCACATATCAATACACCAATGTTTGTCACGTAGTTAAAACCCTCAAGAGGGAAACAGTCCACGGCCCCATCGAAATAACTACTCGGAGAAATTTACTATGCAAAAGAAAGAAAGTTACATGAGCTTATCATAATCAATAAACTAGCCAGGGACCCTCCATGCTCTTTAAATAGAGATCATGGACCAATTAGGTGCTAAGCCGCATATCAATGGTAGGTATGATCTAAGAGAATTTGAACCGTCGGATCACTTTATGTCTAGAACATATTGTGACCGTCAGATTAGAATATTTACAAATGCATACTAAAGAAACACACTTTTACCTAATGGATATATTACACAAGTTGATCTTAACTAACTCCTAAGTGNCCAACTTCAACTTTAAGGGGTAGTAATAGGACATTTGTTCCATCCTTCTAAAAGGTGTAGGTATTCTTTCATTCATCATGTATGACTTTATTATTGAATTTTTAAGGCCTCCTCAATAACAGATGGCATGCATCCATCAGAATGAAATCACACAATACTTTACCTTTATAAGTCTTACCAATGGAAAACTTAATCAAACATCTTTTATTAATCGCACCTTCGTTACTTTAACAATCTCTTTTTCTGACAACATATTCTCAGCTTTCCATTCATATTTAAGGGGCAATATGATGACTTTTGTTCCATCCTTCCAAAGGGTGTAGGTATTATTTCCTCTATCGTGTATGATTTTCCTACCAAATTTCCAAGGCCTCCCTAATAATGGATGGAATCCATCCATCTGAATGACATCACACCATACTTCATCTTTATAAGTCTTACCGATGGAAAACATAATCAAACATCTTTTATTAATGGTGACTTCATTCCCTTTTTTAAACCATGCAATTCTATAAGGATGGAGATGTGTCTCACTATGTAATTTCAACTTTTCTACCATTTCTTTAGAAACCATATTCTCATGACTACCACTATAAACAATAACTTGACCTACCTTTCCCCCATAAGTGCACTTGGTTCGAAAAATATTTGTCTGAAGCCACGAATCTCCATTACTGCTACTTTGTCTTTTCTCTTTCTCAAGAATCACCATTGACCTTTGTATGATGATATTTCTCCCATATCAAGTGGGACTTCATATTCAACTCCTTCTTCATTCTCATCTTGGACCAAGTTTAAACTGGGTTGTTGTCCTTGCTTCAGCTCTTGTATGTTGTAATTTGAGCATTCAAATGCTCGATGACCCTCTATGTGACACCTAAAACACTAATAAGGTCTTCCTCTTCCACCACTGTATCCTGTTATAGATAAATCTCATCATCATCATGTGATGAGGTCCCACACATCGGTATTTTCCCTAAATCCCAAGTTGTGAAGTAAAATACTGGCCCAGATATCAATCCTGCATATAAAAATCTAGCACCGCTCCTTCCTTTAAGTCAGTAGGCCATGCCTTCTTTAGCAAATCCTTTACCCTCCTAACAATAGGTGGTCCCACCACCTTTAACTATTGTACAATGCACGGTTATGGCCTATCACTACTTTGTCATAGTGAGAAAGAAGTGGTGTCCTTGGTAAAAAGTTAGAAAGAGAGGTTTCCACGAAGCTTCTCGAAGGAAGGATTCATGACACCCTTATCACTACACCTAACAATCACCTGGACTCGAGATCCATCCTTTTGGGATATCCTATCCACCTCACCCATCATTTCTCAACCATCCCTATCCTCTCTTGGCCTATAAAAGCAGGCTCATATCCAGGGTTGAGGGGGAGCAAAGTTATGTTGTTGAATTGACATTCTGGCATAAATCAGTAGGGTGAGCATAGAGGGAGAAATTAGGATCTTTTGGGGACAAGATATCGATATTGTGAAAGAGCATATAGACACTAAGGAAAAGGTTGTAAACTTCTTCTTCATATTCATGAAAAATTGGTTCCTTTCCCATAAAGTATTGTTACAAGTGATTTTACCACACATGGTAGATCACACATTTATGGCCTTCCCTATGCCTCTACAGACTCTTTGGACCCCATCGACTATTTTTGTACCGTTGATGTTTCCAAGATCGTCCCTAAAAATGCCTGTTATTTGATATACATGACTTTTAAACCCTTTCTCGTGTATACACGCGGATATAACCCTTAAACCCGCATACATCGGGATGTGTGCAAAAGGAAAAATATTTTGGAGTTTTCCTTGATGTGGATCCAATTCACTTGTCTCTTGGCCTTCCATTTTCCTCGAGATCGCTTGGATTTGACCTTCCATTACCCCACTGAAGCACTATATAAGGAACCCTTTGGATACATTGAAAGGGGAGGAATTGAAGAGAAGAAAATTATTGTCCATTGTTTTCGTAGCTTGCTTATACTTGAGTCTACATCCCTTTGTCCCTTGGAACACTTGGTGTTCTTCCTAATATTTCCTTTGCTTGTGATATTGTTATCGAGAGATGGAGGATTGAGGTGGTGGAGGCCCAAGTGGAGGACTCTGTTTCTCCAGTTCGCAGACGTGCCGACAGTGGTTGCCATTCATGTAATCTCTACTTTATATTAATAGAAATATCTTTTCCTATCCAATGATGTGCATTTAAATGAATATTGAATACATGGATTCTTTTAATTTATTATATATTATTGATTATATATGCTATAGTAGGTATAACACCATTATATATCATGTTTGTCTTGTTTGTTGATTGTTGAGAGAGCAAATTGTTAACACAAGCAGGATTGGAAAAAGCTCAACGAGGATCTACATCAACCATCTGGAATAAGGTATGTTTCAAGATCCTTTAGTGTTAGATGTTTTATTTATATTGAATATTCGGAAGGGATTGATTTTTGTGGTTACTCTGTTTGTTGTGGTACACCCCAAGCCATAGGAAGTTTTCTCCATAACAAGTATGTTGTGGAATTATCATGTATTTTATGGTTGGATTCCTTAGTCACTAACATAGAATAGTGGATCATATTCTGGTGCTCTTTGATCTTATTTTCTGGTTTTCATGTGATCTTGCATGTACACCTGTGATGAGATATCATTATAGGAAGAAGCTACACTAATCCATCAAAGACACGCAATCCAGATCTCCACCCATTCTAGGGAAATTCTTCCAATTCTGTAGTGAACTATTTGTTCTAGATCTGAACCATTCAGACTAGAGGAACAACTCCTATCCATAGGAGGTACATTTTTCCTAGCTACAAATCTGGCGACTTTGTTGGGGAGGAGTTTTCAGTGCATCTGATCTTCCTTGGTTTCCAACTCTTGTCTGAAATCCAAGCTCTAATTTTATCAGTCATATCTACTAGCTAATCTAGTGAGATCTTGGTTTGGTATCATCATATTTGTTCAGATATGAGTTTTTCTTACCTTATGTGCTTTATATTCCTGTCAATTCATGATTTTTATGCCATTACTTCACTAATTAACTTTGTTTTTTTGCCATTTTTTAATTTTTTAACTTCTATAGGACATCGCACATGGACTGTGGGAAGTAATCGGTGCCATTGCCTGTGTTCAGTGATCAGGAAGCGATGTTGCCTCCTGTGTTCAACAATCAAG
The DNA here is from genome assembly GCA_001517045.1 of Pseudotsuga menziesii. Lineage (NCBI taxonomy): Eukaryota > Viridiplantae > Streptophyta > Pinopsida > Pinales > Pinaceae > Pseudotsuga > Pseudotsuga menziesii. Next base: position 548,273 of record LPNX011179823.1, read on the forward strand.
AAGTGGTGCTACATTAGAACCACTCTTTCAGTGACCCGGTGGATGCGATTCCAGGTAGGATTTTTAGGCACTTTTCATTGCAAAATTTGTTTTGGTTTTGTGTTTTCAGTTTTGAATGTTTGGGCTTGCTTGCAAATATATGAATAGTTGAAATTCAAAACCTAGGTGTGGTAAATGCTTTTTTTTTCAAATCAAAAGCTATTTTATGCTCATCATCTTCATAGATTATATGCTTGGTTTTTATCTTTTGAAAGAAGTGCCTGAAATCTTTAAGCCGAGTTAGATCTCATTCTTATTGTTTGATAAGACTGAAAAGCAAGACTTGTTGGTTGGTTTCTTGCTTTCATTTTTTCATTAAATTTTACGGAATAATTCTTTTTTATTTTTTAAAAAAGAAATATTTTTGTTGATATTTGGTAATATATATTTTTGAAGACAAATTATTGGGTCTCAGACTAGCCTCATGAGCTTTCAGATTTCCATTTTTCTTCTTTCTTTTTACATTCTTGTCTCAATCAAAAGAAATATACTAGTAGTTTTAAGTTAGATCTTTCAATTATTGAAGAAAAATTGAAAAAATATTTAGTATGCCTTTGAGTGTTCTTTGTATTTATTTTTCGAAAATAGATCTCTCTCTATTTTTCTTTCTCTCAAAAGATTAGCTTAGAAGCATCTTTCTTGTTTTTTATTCCCATAAAGTTTTTTGAGTTAGACTGCTTCGGGAAGTTTTTGGTTTTGAAATGAAATTGGAAAAAAGAAATAATATTCCCTTCCCATAAGTAGGCATGCTTTGAAAGGTAAAGTGAAAGAATTTTCACATCATAATTGCATGGTTTTACATTTATTTCATAACTCCATGCATTCAACTAACCGTTCAACTTAAAATTAATGGTAGCTATAGGTTAAAATTTTTAGTAACTTGAGTGATAGTTTAGAGACATGTTTCAGCGTTGTAAAATGTAGGAGATGTCATTTATTGCCTGCACTAAAACCTAGGACCCGTGTGTTCTTCCACGTACCATTGGTATATCGAACGTCCTTTCACGTATAGTTGAGGTATATCAAAAGGTAATTCACATACTTGATTGTATACCGAAAGCCCCTGGTGGACGGTTGTGCATTAGACAACACTACTACAGATTTGAACTTCCACGTGCCTTGTGTATATTAGGAGCCCCTTCTAGGATTCCTGAGACCATCTGAGAAAATCCCTTTTGTCCTTCTTGTTGGTGCAATACACCAAGAACAACACTCAAGGAGATTACTACACATGTGTCGTGCAAGGAGTCGGGTATTGAGGTGAGCGATGGTTGATCCTCCTCATCGGGTTTTACTGTTGGACCCTGCAGTATATTGTGAGTTACAAAAACTTGAAAATCCAGGTGAGGAACCATCTTATTCAGACCCTCTTGTCACTTAAGTTTCCTTGTTCCCTATAGTTTTTGTAGGAGAATTTTTGTGTGATTTCCCTAGTTTTGAAACCCTAGGTGAGGTTTAGTGACTTCTTACAATCTAGCTGAGTTTTAGTTGAGATGATCTAGAAGAAACCAGGGCTTACCACCCAAATTTCCACCTACAACAGGGGAAGGTCCAATGGAATCCACAGATCAAGGAGCTGCAATTGACTCCCATGTGCGAGGTAGCCCGGTTGTAGAAAGTGGAGGGAAATTCACTTCTTATATTAATCCCTTCGTCCAACAGTCTCTTGTGGCTGACACTTCCTTTCATTATCTTATGGAATGTCGAATTTATGGTCTTGATGAATCTAATTATGGTCCTCATGCTCCCTTTTGGAGAACTTCTATGGGCCAATCCATTTCCGAATTTGGGGTTATTAGACCCTCTTTTGAGAACCCTCCTCTAAATGAGGATGCATATAGGATAGTTCAAGCATCTCTAGATGGCACTCGTAATTTTCAAGAGAGGGTGGAACGAGTTATAGCTACCCCTGTACCTCAAAAAGAACCTATGTCAGCTCTTTTACCCCATCTGTCAGACCCATGGCCTTCTGGATATAGTCCACTTATCGAGACTTTAGCTCTTGTTGATCATGTCCCACCTCGTGGTATGTCTCCTCACAATCTAGGTCAAACCCTCCAACCCTATAGTTTTAAATCCTAGGTCTATTTCTAGTCCTCTCATAACCTTTGTAGCTGGGGGGGAATCCTTAGCTCAAATGGTGGCAGTACATTCCAACACTAGGGGGAATCCCTTGACACGACCTACGTTATCTGTTAGTGGAATTTCTACTAGTACTACACAGACTTCTATTGTAGGAAAACCCACAGTGGTTATTCCTCCTACCCATACCAATATGGTAAACCATCCATCGAGTTTAGGCCAACCCTTGGGGGCACAAACTGCAGTCAACCAGTCTTCTTGGGGTTATGGTTACCCAGTGAATTAATTACCTATAGAAAATATGAATTTTCAACCTAAATCTACAGGAACCATGTATCCTAGAATCCCTTACCCTAGAAACATGTTTACACTGTGGGGGAAACCTAATTGGTCCTACATTTTGGCAATGGGAGGAATTCCTATTCTTAATGTTGGAGGTGCCGGAGGGCCACCTTATGGTGGCCTAGCTTTTGTAGGTCCACTAGGCAGAGTCCCACCATATGGAGGACCACTAGTTGGATGACCACCACCTAGGGGACCACCACGTGGAGGCCCACCTTCAGGATGACCACTACCCGAAGGCCCACCTTCTAGGGTTCCACCACCTAGGGGTCCACCTTTTGGAGGACCACCACCTAGAGTTCCACCACCACCTAGAGGCCCACCACCACCTAGAGGCCCACCTCCTAGAGGTCCACCCCCTTTAAGAGGCTCTTTAGTAGGGTCATATTCCCATCAATCAACTCAACAACCAATATATCAGTCAAATTATGGTCCTACTGGTACACATATGCCTTATCAATACTACCAATATGTCGAACCTAATTGACAACTTCTGTTCCTAGGAACTTTGGACTTTCCCAATTTGTACAAGTTGATAAATGATCCAATTCAACACAGCCCTTCATCACCTACTATTCTAGTTAAGTTGCAATCAGATATTCCAAAGTTTGATGGGAAGCAGGGAGATGATCCCAAAAACCATGTCATGACTTTTCATCTATGGTGTTCTTTGAACTCCTTGATGGATGACTCTATTCGTTTGAGACTCTTCCAATGAAATTTGACCGGTAAGGCCACAAAGTGGTAAATTGAACTTCCACAACATTCGTTTTTGGATTTCAGCTCATTGGCAACCATTTTTCTTACACACTTTTAGCTACCCATTCATTGTGAAACAGGTACAGACCTTTTGACCTCACTCTGTCAAAATACCTCCACGCACATATCAAACCATATCCATGAATGGAGATGACTTATTAAATATCCCATCCTAGACCAACTATTAGCTGATTGATTCACAAAATCCCTATTGCCTCCCATTTCCCAAGATGTGGCCATGGGTGGTGTTGTTACTGAAGAGAAAGCTACCAGTCGCACTCAGTATCTAGATTTAGTATAGTCCCAATATGGAACTTTGTATGAACTTATCCGATAAGCTCCTCGTCCCAGCATAGACCCTGCCAAGCCACCTGCAGAAACTCCTGTTGATGGGGTTGTTGGTTCAATCCAGTCCTCGTCAGCAGCAAAAACGCCAAGCAACCTAATTCTTCTGCTACTACTCCTTCAACTCCTACGGTTTCTACCAAGGTAAATACTATTCAAAGTACACAAATGCCAGACAATAAGAAAAAAGGAAAAGGTAAAAATAAAAAACCTAGAAACCAATAGGAGAATAAAAAGACTACGGCCATGGAGAATGATAAAGGAAAGAGAAAGGCTAAGTACCCTTGCTTTTTATGTGAGGGTGATCACTTCACGAAGGAGTTCCCTCATTGTGAAGAGATTAGTAAATTCCTGAAAAGTAATCCCACACCCACGGTGCTTATTGATCCCTTCCAGTCTCAACAACAACTAATAGACCATATGTATAATCAGGGGACCTCTCGTTCCATAGAAGAAATTAGAATGATGTATTTAGATACCATGAATTTGAATACTCATATTCATTGGTATGAAAATCCATTAGAGAAGAAGCACTTCTAGAAAGTTCCTTTTGTTAGTTCTCCTCCATATTTGTCTAATGGCCCTCTCGTGATCGAAAAACCTAATCTTGATTTAATTTTATGACCACCTAGGGCTACCCTCAGGAAGGTTTTTTTCAATCTCAATGCCCAAGCTACACAATTCTATAATGTTGTTGAATATTTAGCTCAAGGACCTTGCACGATGTCTACCCTTGAGGTACTCCAAAGTTGTCCACCACAACGTAAAATCCTGTTGATGGATTTGGAAGAATTAGACCCAGATAACACCAACTTGATTCATTTCAATGTTGATAAACATAAATCTAGATTACCTCATCAACTCACATTTCAAATTTCCTCTATAGTAGTTTGGAGAAAAATCCATCGGACCGTTCTAGATGAAGGAGCTTCAACCTCAATCTTGTTTATAGCCTGTCGGAGAGCCATTGGTTCTCCTGAGCTTACAAAGTATCCTACTACATTAAAATATTTTGATGGATGAGGATTTGAGCCTCATGGTATGTTACCAGACCATTCAGTCGAGCTAGAGAAACTATTTCCATTCAGGTAGAAGTAGTTGATGCCTCGTTAGATTACAATCTCCTATTGGGGAGAAAATGGTTCTATGCCATGACTGTCGTCACTTCGACAGTATTTCTAACTATTTAGTTCCCTTATTTGGAAAATATTGTAACTATTGATCAACTTGAATTCTGTTCACCATATTTTACTACTCCCATTGCGAATAACATCCCTATGGTAGGTCATTTCCCTCCTCCTTATTAGTCGATTGGGGTAGGTATGCTAAAGGATTCAACCGTTATGCGAGTGTTTCCTTCCACCCCTCCTAGTACAGAAGTGGAGACCATGAACAAGATTTCCATCACTAGTTATAGTACCAAGGGAAAATAAGTTGTCAAGTCGTCCTCCCCTGGCCCCTATGAAGCATTGTATGATGTTGTCCAATCTGCCTCTGATGTCAAGCCAGATGATCTTCATTTGGTAGCTTTGTATCCCTACCACATTCCATACTGGATAGAACCCTAGGGCTCTTCCTAGTCTAGACTATCTCACACATAATTTTCCTTCAAATGATTCAATCATGGAGATCATGAGTGTGAATGAAATCATATGGGAATATCACCATCATCAATCTTCTTTTCTTCCCAATGCAAGTTTGGTAGGGTTTGACCTTGAATCACTTATCAGTACTGAAATTGTCACCCATCCACAAACACCTGTGTTGCTGTAAGACACAGATTTTGAAGGAAATATTTGCAACATCACTAAGACAAACCCGATTGACATATCAGTCAAGCTCGAAACCATTGAGCATGTTCACGTAGGCTAGAACTTATCGACGGAAGAAACTGAAAGTTTTAGAGCTATTTTCAAGGAATTCCATGATATTGTTTCTTGGAATTATGAGCAAATGCCTGGAATTGATTCATCACTTGTTGTACATGATATTAAAACCTATCCCATGGCAAAGCCTGTCTGACAAAAAATTACATCAAGTCCAACCTAAGAAGGCTGCGACTATCAAAGCTGAAGTAGAGAAACTTTTGAAGGTGGGTTTTATTTATCCTGTACCCTTGACGAAATGGGTATCTAACATTGTCCCGGTAACCAAAAAGTAGGGCACTATTAGAGTCTACATCAATTTTTGAGACTTGAATAAGGCTTGTCCTAAGGACAATTTCCCGACTCTGCATATCAATCAGATCATCGATAACTTTGCTTGAAGTGTCATCTTATCTTTTATGGATGGTTTTTTTGGCTACAATCAGATAGAGATTCTACCAGCTGATCAGCATAAGATGACATTCATTTTACCATGGGGGACCTTCATGTGTCAGAAGTTACCATTTAGCCTAAAGAATTTCAGAGCTACATTCCAATGAGCCATGTCCTATTCCTTTCATGATATCAAGCACATAGTGGAACCATACCTTGACGACCTCCCCTCTCATTCACAGCAACAAGAGGACCATCTAGGACACTTTGGAGACATTTTCCTTATGTTTACTCATTATAACATATAGTTTAATCCACACAAGTGTATCTTTTGTGTAGAGACTGGACACCTTCTAGGCTTCGTGGTTTTCAAGTATGGTATCCAGATTGAAAATTGCTTCTATCTTGGCCTTACGTGCACCATTAAACCTTACTGGAATGCAAAGTTTTCAAGGGAAGGAAAACTTTCTTCATCAGTTTGTGTGCAAATTCACCGAGAAAGCGCACGGTTATATGCATCTCCTAAAGAAGGACACTCTGTTCTTCTGGGATGAACAATCCCAATGAGCCTTTGATAATCTGAAGCATGCTACGAATCATTCACCTATGATACACCCCCCATATTATTCAAAGGGATTTCTCTTGTATGGTGATTCCTTCACTACTACCATCAGAATGGTTATATCACAGGACAATCCCAATGGCTAAGAACACATGATATATCACATGCGTAAGAGTCTCATTGACTCAAAAACCTGTTACTCACATGTGGAGAAGTTAGCTTTGGACACAGCCATTGGTGTTCATAAATTTCGTCATTACATCCTACTTCATACCACAACTATACTTGTAGATCAAAACCCTGTGTATTACATTTTGACCCATCAGGTACTAGGGAGAAAATATTCTCATTGGATTGTTATCCTACAGGAATTTGATCTTGAGTTCGCCAAGGCTACTTCAAAGAAATCCTTTGTTTTAGTGGAGCTAATGTGTGACCTTCCCTGTGCTTTGACAGAAGTTGAGCCCAATGATTCATTTCTGGTTGAATTCTTGTTCTTGATAAGCACAACTAACCCATGGTATGGATATTTGATCATCTATATCGAGACCCAGATATTTTATCCCAACATATCTTGTCACAATCATCGTCGTATCTGTCACCACGCAAAGTAATATCTCATTATGAATGATACATTGTATCGACGTGGTATATATTCCATCCTTCGACGATGCCTTACACATTAAGATTCTTAAATGGTTTTGAATGATTGCCACTTTGGAGCATGTGGAGGTCATCTTTCTGGGATGGCTACATCCCATTAAATCCTTCACGCTAGGAATTTCTAACCTTCGATCTTCACAGATTATCATGAGGAGGTTAAGAAATTCCCATCCTTTCATCACTTTTATCCAAAAAGTGCACCCTCCCTGATCCTTTACATCCCATCATTGCAATTGGCCCTTTTTGAAAATGGGGCATTGATTTTATGAATTATAATCCTACCTCAGTCGAGGGGCATGGTTACATCATTGTAGTCATGGATTATTTCACAAAATTGGATGAGGAAATGCCTACATATGCAGAGGGTGGTAAGACCACTTCCCTATTTTTATTCAATCATAGGATAGCTAGGTTTGGATTCCCACAAGCTATAGTCATTGACCACGGATCTCATTTCCGGAATCAGATGATGGCTGAGCTGAGTGCTAAGCTGGTTTTTTGCCATGAAAACTCAACTCCGTATTACCTATAGGCTAATGTTCAGGTTGAGGCCATTAATAAATTTTAAAAAACTATGTTGCATAGGATGGTTGGAGATCACAAATTCAACTAGAACTTAACTCTCTTTTCCACACTTTGGGCTTACAGAAATTCAGTAAAAACGACAACTAGTTTCACACCCTTCCAGCTAGTCTATGGAATGGAATTTGTCCTTCCTATCGAGTGTCAAATTTTGTCACTCAAAATCGTAGTAGAAATTATCCCAAACATTTCTGTTGAGGAAGAAAGATTCATGTACTTGACTAATAATATAATAAATTACAACAATAAAAATGCCAAACCAAATCGTGTGGCATCTCTTTTCAATAATATGGCCTATACACATTGAATGTTATGCCATTTACAAATAAATGATTTCCAATTGATGCATCAATATATGCATTTCCTATCACATCCCAAATATGGTCAATATATGGATGATCATGGTGTTGAACAACACTTCTATTAGATTAGTCATCGGCAGAGATTGGACTACATGGGTGGGATGAATGGGAGTGGTAGGAAGAGGGGTATTCAATATGAAATTCATGAGACAAATATCCAATCCCTTGTCAGGTTGTCCCACCTAGTCCATTGTATGAATGAGTAGACTATATAGTAGTCCACAATCTAGCTTCAAAGATACTTTTGCATCCAAGAATTCTTTTAATGGAGACAAGTTTGTCTTTGGCTGGCAGGGTTTTTCATGCTTTATGATATCGATGATTGTGTACTTGGGATCCTTCCATAATATTTGATTTCAAAATGAAAACAATACAAATTTAAAATATAAAATTCCCAACAAAGAAAAAATCGAGTTTAAATCCAACCTTGTGAAAAGATGTCCAAAATTTTTATATTATAGATTTGGATACAGGTCAAAACCATCAAGCTAGTATTCTCTAGACTCCAAGGCTCCAACTGTGTGGCATTCTCTATTCCAACCTCCAAGTTCTAACCATAGAGTTTCTCCTTACTCTCATGGCTTAGTTTTGTAGTAAAATAATGTCACAAATGAGATGGTTTTATATTTTCAAAGGGATATTTAGTGTTTTTTACTCTCCTTGAGCAATTTAATTTCCATGATCCTTCTTAAGTATGTATATTTTTTTCTGCTTTTTGTTTATTTTTGTGTGTTGTATTTTCTATTTTTTGTCTATTTTTGGGCCTTTATAGTTGGTCATTAATCACAAGATTGAAACCTACAAGAAATTACCAGTATAAATGTTGACTATTTCCTAAGAAATGAATTTCCTGCCATAAATGGAAAACCTGAACAGTTTTCTAAGATTTCAGTATTGGGATTTTTTTTCCAGAAACAGTCCCTGCACATGCAATTGATGGTAGCATATAATAGAAGGGTCTATGACACCTTAATGTTTAAACACATTTAGTCTTGAAAGTTTGGGATCATCTATGAAAATCTTGCATTTATTACACGAGAAGCAATAGATTTGTATAGTTGACAACTTAAGGGAGATTGTGTTGTTTGGGGGAGCCTAATAAAGAGGATACTAGTAAAGTAAACTCTATTTTGTTGCAAATATCTGATGGGACTTAAACCCACCTATCCCAGTATTATTGATGCATATATGCAATAGACTAGATTGGAAAGAATATTTGAACCATTAATACCAATTCCATATGTGCCTGTGTCAAACTGGCTTCAAGGGTAAATTCTCTAAGTGGAGGATTACAGTGTTTGTCAGGAACATTTATCTACATGAGGTGATTATCAATGATTTGTAGGTTAATGGAAAGGTAACTCTTAATTAGGTCGAAATCCCTACGGAGACTACACTTTGGTGATGGTGGTGGTTAAATACTGATGATATTAGTCTGGAGGACCATTTATCCCCAACTTGGGATCTCTTTCTTTCTGAACTACATAAATATCATACTTGATCGACTGATGGTAATGATGAACTTATTTAGGTTTATAATGAGACTAGGAGTTCCTATCTAGAAAAACTCAAGTACACCTATGTGGTTGTACATGATGATGCAAATCCTAAGTGGTGGTAGAGTAAGCTTTGGAATGGAAAAGCTCCTAGTAAGGAAAAAACATTGATGTAGTTTTCTCTTAATGGTAGAGTATTGAAATGGGATCAGCTTCAGAAAAGAGGTAAAGTAGGCCTAGGAATCTATATGTTATGCCAATATTATGATGAGACAGAAACTAATGAACATCTCTTCCTAAAGTGTTCTTATACTACTCAGATCTGGTCAGAATCGGAAGGGAATCTTATTCTTCAATCTCTTTGGTAGGACATATCTTTGGATAATTGCCTCCACTCATGGTTTCAAATCAGGAATTTAAATAAATGGAGGGTGCTTCCTTATTTAACCCTCAGGGATCGATGGGAGATTTTTTTTTCCCTAACAGGCCTCAACTCAAATTTTGTCCTTACTCCCATATTTCGTAGATGCTTCCCTTAATAAAGATCCCAGGATCTTTACGGAGATACCAATTTTCACTTTTATATCATGGGACCAATTTGAAGGGATCCTCTTTATTTCAAAATATATTGTTAAAAGAGAAGGTTCTTTATATTCAAGAAGCGTATATGTTTTTATTTATCTTCATGGTATGGTCTAGTTGATTGATGGGTGACTGTAAGGGATGACTGGGATAAGAGAATTCCAGCAGTGTTGTTGGATTACAAAAAAACATCAAATAGGTTAATGGGTCATACTCCTTTTCTTCAGGTTTATGGCCAGGAAGCAATTATTCCCATGGATTTTATTATTCCAAGTCTCAGGATATCTTCTATGACATATATGACAGAAAATGATGTAGTAAGGAGAGGGTTTTTATGGACAGAGCTTTCCAGGAACCAAGATCAATTATTGGCTTGGGGTTTGTTCTTAATTTTTCTAAACAGGTTCAAATGCGCTTCAAGGCTAATTTCAACAAGGGAATGAATAACGCAAATGAACTAAATGCCCTATTTTTCATTGTGATGTTTGACCATTATTATCTAACATGAACATGTGGTATGTTTGGTTATAATTAAATTTTCTTGTGCGCAGGAACTTATTCCTTTCATATTGTGTGTAGTTGAACAACGAACTGGTAACAATACCCATGATTCCTTGACACATACTCTATTCAACTTAATCAAATTGCTTGATGAACAATGAAAAAGTGTCGTTGTAGGGAGGAGATTCTCATACACCAACTCTGACATGATGGCTATTACAACAATAGATTACTTTCTGGGGTTGAAATACATTTTCTAAGTACTTGCGAAAAGCATTTTCACAATTTTTGGGATTTTAATATGATGATCACCATTCATTTCTTCTCGACAAACAACACGCTAATGTATAAATATTTTTTTGAAAGCTTCTAGCAATGGTTACTTATTAATTTTTTTTGTGATGATCATTCTACAAATTAAACAAATGATATTGTAGAAAAGGAGATCATCTTGGAAATATTCTCTATATATCAATCTTCGATGAAGTGATAATCAGTTTGAAAAAGGTAGAGACAACGATCTTGTAAAGAAATTTAATTTAATTTTTAAAAATCGGAAAAATCCTAATTTTAATTTAAATAACTATGCAAAACCCTTCTCTATTTATGAAATAAATAACTGAAACCATGGAGAGCAGAGAAAAACCTATGATACTTTAGAGGAATGAGATGTCAGATGATACCTTTTCCTGAACGTCGTGGTTTCCCCTGAATTTGAACCTGCATCCAGGATAACCTTGGAATCATCGGTAACCCTCCATGATATATCATTTGTCGTATTGTGAATCTTGTGGACATAAAAGGTGCAAAGGACCATATTCATTAAGGGGGTTTCAAGAGTTACCTTTTAATGTCCACAATCTCCCATTTTCTTTTGTTTTTTTTATTTGGCAATTTGAAATAGTGAGTATGTGAACTCTTTCCAATATTTTAAGTATAACTCAGTTTCTCCATAATTACTCTGAATGGATGGATTTACTTAATCATTACTATGAGAAATTTAATACAAACAAGTATAAATATTTCAGAATAATAAACCACTAAACAAAAATAATAACAAACCACTTAACAGACATAACCACTTAGCTCTATAATCATTTTATCGATAAGCAATGTTCTATACCACAACCATCCCCATTACATAAACTAAATTTAAAAAAAATAAAAACTCTATACTCATACATAAATTTCATATTAAAACTTGTGCTCCTTTGTTTTTTATCACACAACTCTGCTCAAATTCAGTAAATTAATTGTTTTCACAAAATAAAATCAATATTAAGAAAACATATAAAAATAACTACAATTCCAAAAATGCTCTGTATTGGAAGTTCGAAACATATTTTTACTTAAAACACCAAACTGTCTTTTAAATAAACCTCTGTGTTATTCTACCTAAGGTGCCTACAATTATTTTCATTCCATTAATCTCTTTTAAAACTGACATCATCACTAATAGGCATTATGGTCTCAGGCTTTCAGCAACATCTCACTCCTCTACTTGTTTGTTATGGGAATGGGCCAAGAGTTCATGGGACCTTCAAACCTTTGTTACACAATTCAATCCAAATGCAATTGGAATGGTGTGCACTCATGGCACTTAGATATGACCGTCATAAGCTTGCATTGCTTCTCCATTTCCTTTTGTCTCATGTCAGAATATGGAATATTATTTTTAATGGTTGAGCAATGTAGTTAGATCTGATTGACTCATTTTTCAGTTTACACACACACACACACACACACACATATATAAAATTGTTGGGTTGGAAGGAAATCTGGCTCAAACATTTAACATGATTTTTAAAATTGTAGCTCTATCTACCATATTGGTATTTCAAAGAGAATTTAAATAGATATTATTAACATAATAAAAGTTTTGCATGATGCCAATATTGACATATTTTGCAAAAAAAAAAAAAGGATTAACTTTATAAACCTATTTTTTGATCTTTTCATCAGCTTCTAGAGGTTGGATTTGGGGGGTCCTGGACCGCCATGTAGTTTTTAGGAAGGAAGTACATGCATATAGTATATATATAAAGAATCTTAATCCTATTGTCTAATCATTTTTTCTAACCTTGTAGCATGTTCTTCTGATCAATCATTTCCTGCATCATGAGTATTAAACAATTTTGTGCTTCCTAAGTATCCAAGCTAGCCTTACTCAATATTGGGATTTAATTTTCCACCTGAGTGTTGTTTTCTTTAAGTACTTGGTATCTCTATATCTTTTGTTTCATTGTATTGAACATAGTCCTCTATGTTTTCCAGAATTTCCTCATCCAAAGTGCACTTCTTGTCTAATCAAATGTCCTAGTCAAGCTCCTCAATTTCTCTATGAATGAGGGCTGGGCTAGGGTAAAAGTGAAAAATTATTCATTAGAGGAATTTTTAGGTCTAAAATGGGCCTCCTAAGGAAAACAATAAAATAATAGTTAAAATAATAAATAATATTTTTTAATTTTGGAGGAAAAAAGAAAAAACTACTTTTTGTGTTTGTATTTTTGACATATCTCCCTGTGTTGTTACTCAAATTTCGGTTGGGAGAGCTCGTTGGATACGTAATTTGATTCCGCATCCAACCTGTACCCACAATGCATACTTTTTATGGACCCTGCTACCCAAAAAACAAGAAATACTAGAAAAACATGATGATGATGTCATCATCACATTTTTTAGGTATTTCTTATTTTTGGGGTAGCAGGGTCCGTCAAAAGTATGTAGTGTGGGTACTCTTTGGATGTGGAATGAAATTCCACATCCAACAAGCTCTCTTGATTGAAATTTGAGTAAAAACACTCGGAGATATGTCGAAAATATGAACAAAAAAAGTAGTTTTTTTTATGACAAATAGGTCAATTCAACCATTATGGTTGACTCATTTTATTGGAATTCTAATGGTTCTTGAATTCCAACTCACAAGAACTTATTGTTGGCGTGTTTTCTTATAAGGCCCATTTTACACCCCAAATTTCCTGTAATGGATCTATTCTCTTAAATTTCATGCTTAATACCGCTATTAGTGACAGGGGATTTTCCCTTTCGAAAATTGTTGTAGAGGGGAACTTCATAGTGAGGAAGGACGGACTTAAAATGGAGATGGGAGCGGACACCAAACATGATCCTTAAGGAAGGTATAGGACACTATATTTTGTTAACATAAGACATGGGATCTAAGTTGACAAGAGTATCATAGGCCAGACGGATAGAGAGAGAGGGAGGTCTGGTTACAAGAACCGCAAAGGGAAAACTACTCGGTTCACCAAGAACATGTTACAGATTGGCATGGGAGTGAAAAAAAAGAAAGTATTTCAAGAAGGGAAATATTATAAACAATTGAGGAAGAGATGAGCCCTGAAATATACCTGGAAATTGAGCCACTAATCCACTGTCAATTTCCCTATATCTGCAAGTTCACACAACAAAATCTTATTTTTCTAAAAATATCCAAGGACTTGTCAAACCAACCATTTAGGGCATAGCTCGAAATCATGGAATTCTAGGAAATCACACCTCATTCAGGAATTATGTCGAATAGCTTCACGGCCTCCTAGCCAACCCATTCTGTGTGAATCCCATAATCATGGTATTCGAGGAAATTGTATCCTAAGCCTAATCATGGTAATCCAGGAAACCATATCTCATCTAGGCATTCTATCAAGTTGCTCAAAATCCTCATCAACATATCCATTATGCACATACATTGCAATCATAAAAGTATAAGAAGTTGCATCTCGCTTCGATCATTTATATAAACAACTTCATGGAATCATCAACATTCCTGGTTTGTGCATACCCTGCAATCATGGCATTCCATGAAGCGACATTGGAGGGAAGTGAAACAAATGAATGCAAGGCGAGATAGGGTCACATGTCCCTTCTTTTCCATGTATTGAAAAAGAACTTGGGTGAATTCAAAATAAGTTTCATAATTTTTACATCCCTGATTTTAGACAAAAGAAAGAAACCATTGGTATAACCAATTTCTGAAAAACTTCTTAGTCGCAGGTTTCATCTATCAAATTATAATATTTAGGAGGGCCTAAGAGACCTATGCCAGGCTAGGAAGGAATACTCAGCTTGGTCGACTTTGGTTGCCTCACTATTTGACTGGATGACTCGATTGGGCTCCTGGTAGAAAATACCAAGATGGACTAAGGATAATATCATACATATATATATATATATGTGTGTGTGTGTGTGTGTGTGTGTGTACATATATATNACAATACAGCCCTTGACCCTCTATCTCTAGGAAAACCATACCCTGCACAGGTGTCACCAATTTAGAGAGAGATAAACTAATGAAGAACCTAATATTGTTTTAGAAATAGATGGGATAAATATGAAGGGGAGCTCGACCAAAAATAAACTAGCCTTGAAGGTGCCTTCCTTAGGGTGGGAACAAGGATTGTAACTTGTCCCTTCATAATGTGATCCCTCCTGGACTAAACCTTGTGGATAATTATGTGTTCTAAAAATTATAATAATTGGCTATGAACATCAAAAATATAATAAAATTAAGACCTATAATTACTGGTGAAGGTACATTGAACCTTCTATTATCTCCAAAAATATTAATAATTAATTAATGATGCCAGTAGAATAAAAGACAAGAATTACACATTTTACAGAGAAATCGGTTTACGTATGACTCTTTCACCCTCAAAACATTAACAATTAATTAATGATGTCAGTATAATAAAAGACAAGAATTGCAAATTTTATAGAGAACTCAATTTACTTATGACTCATTCTCCCTCATTTCATTAAAGAATATGGATAAGAACATAATAGATGCAGTAGAACAATGCTATCTGAGATGATTGTTTCTAGGCCCATGAATACTCTAAGACATTGAGAACAAAATATATTATGTAATGACAATTATTGCATTAATTGTGTTCATTGTAGTGGTTATAAGAATGGTTTAAATTGTCAATAGAAACAACTTTTAGTAACCTTAAGCTGAATTTTATATCAATATTCATTGTTCATCATTTGATGAGAAAGAAATCAAAATTGAGTAGTGAAGGGAAACATTTAACAATTATTCCTTTATTTGATGGACCAACAATAATGGATGTGAAAGTCATGAAGAACAAACTATCAAGAAATTCAGCAGACCTAGTGGAAAATGCAGATATGCATGATTGGTATGTATTTGCAATGGAAAAACATTAATAAATATTGTAAACAAATAGCAATAAAATATAGTTCAAAGGAAACCTATGATTGCCCCACAACATCAATTGTTGGATAACTAACTTAGGTGTGAGACAAGCATGCATTTATATAATAGCCATGCATAACTATTTCTCCATATACCCTAGGAGTCTGTTCTATAGGCGAAGGAAAGGTGATCAGGTTTAATGCAGAGAACCAATGACCAAGTTTGCAATGAAGAGAACCAGGTTCAAAGTTCAAACCCCCTGAGTGGGTGTGGATGAGTCAGAGAATCAGGTTCAAACCCTAGAGGACTTTTTATAGCATAGATATTCCCATTATAAAGAAGCTTGACCAAAGAGATTGTACAAGTCATATTTCTCAAGAGAGAAACAAATATCAATGCACTCACACAACAAGTCACATCTAACCAAGAAAAAAATTGGAAATTACCTGCGATAGCGAAAAAATATCTGGGATATGGAAGATGTGAGTAGCATAAATCAACTACAGCGCAAAATCTATAGGAGGATGACATGCATTATGCACACAAGAGTGATCCACGCATATACAGAGCTCTAGAAGAGGTTACTTCACCTTCCCACTGTACAAATACACCAATGATATCTTGAAGGCCTCATATACAACATTTCCCTCTATCACCCTTTCATTCAATTGATACCATAATATTGTGCTCACTACCTCAGAATATAGACATGTTTTGGGAAAGATATTTTCCCTAAAAAAATACTTATGGCTGCTAGAATGCAACAGTGAATGGACAAAATGAAATAGTGAATGGCTAGAATGCAATGGTGAATGGCCACGGGACAGTCCTGAAACACAATTCAGCATCTCTATAGCCAACATCAGCAAGAGACAGAAGAGAATCAATGCTTGCAAAATCCTCAATATTTTTCCCCAAAATATTTGGGATCTAAAATATGTGAGAAAAATACATCAAATCCACAGCAGGATAGCATGCATCATGCACGCAAATGTGATCCACACATGTACATAGCTATGCGGCTTCAGAATCCTTTGCTCATCTCTTCAAGAGCCTCCAATTTCTCTTGAGTGCTTTATTTTTGTACATTGCAAGAAGTATGACTCTACAGTGAATTTTCCAAACCCTAAATTCAATTTCCAACCTACGTGAGTTGATACACTAGTACAAAATGAGGAATTAATGACTAAAATTCAACTACAAACGACTATTTTTTAGTCAGCGACTAATAGTAGCTAATTTCTACTATCTTATATCTTGACTAACTTAGTCGTATTTCACTTAGTCATTAATTGGTTGACTTATTAGTCATGGATTTAGTCATTGATAGTCACTGATTTAGTCATTGATTTATTCATTGATAGTCATTGATTTAGTCATTGATTGCCATAATTAATGGCCAAATATACAACTAAATAAACTACTAGATGATAACATATTAATGACTATGCTAAATACGAATAAACATTAGTCACGCTATAATATACTGGAAATTAGCTACTAATAGTCGTATATATGTGAATTTAGTTGTTATATTAGACACTAATTTATGATAGGGTATAGAGGAATCGAACCACCAATCTCCTACCTATAATTAGGCAGGTGCTCTACCACTGAGCCAGCACCCTTTAAGAAGTTTTTATTGCCTGACAAGGATGATATTCAAACAAATTTTGCATCATTCAAACATACAAAATAATGATTACCAAGTTACTATAGATCCATAATGCCTTACCTTGTACTAGTCCTTCAAGTCTTTCAACTGCATCTATTAAGTGAAAATATGTTTTTTCACTTAATAAAAGTAGCTGAAGAACTTGCAGGACTAGTACAAGGTAAGCCATTATGGATCGCTAGTAACTTGGTAATAATTATTTTGTATGCTTTAATAATGCAAAATGTAAAAATCCCATAAATTAATAGGAATGACAAGCATGCATCCATTGTTAAACTATCTACTAAGTCATCTAGAGTCATGCCAAGATATCAAAATTTTACTGAAAAATCATAAGTAACTTGAAGATAATGGTGGATGATTCCATGGAAAGGAGAATTTTAGTTTATATAGAAGGAAAGGATGAACAAATGGTGTCCCAAACTCATCTTCCTCCAATGTGGGCCAAGCTACCATCCCCTGTAAAATGAACATAGGTGCATGTTTCTATCAAGTTCCATGAACATCTTACACAACCTTCAGGTAGTTTCAATCATATTTTGATGTCCATCTTAACTTCAAATGACCAAAACTTGAACTAGTAAATTTGGAATATTTAAAATATGTGTACAAATAATATCCACATCTAATAAAAAAATACATCATTTACTTATTTCATGATATTAGAATGGATGGAAATGTTGTTAGACAACATTGGGTGTAACGTCCCTGACCCGTTGACCGGCAAAGAGGACGCTACCATACATCAACCCTCTGGATTGCTAGCCCCATGAACATGGACATACATATAAACTGAAAAATAAAATGCTTGGAAGTAAAAACGTGCATATATGATTATCTTACAGTGGAAGCAACCCATACATGCAAGCATTCAACATGTTCATTATAATTCATTAACAGTAAATATGATTGCAGAAATGAAATGGTCAAGAATACTTATATTATAAAGAGCTCGTCCTACAACCAGCTACGTCGCTGCAACATTCCACCCAACCATAGGCCAGCTTGCTCCTTAATCTCTCAGCAACGCTGCCACCCTCGAGTTGGGCATGATTCCCCAAGGAATAAGGAACAAGCAGGCTTACACATAGCCAAGGATACACAAAATAGCCAAGCCAACATAGTTGGGTTTACCAGGCCATCAAGGAGCTGGGAAAGGCTGAATGCTAAGCTGGTGAGCCCACTAAAGAGATAAGGACACCTACACCAAAACTAGCCTAACTTCTAGGACACCCACTGACACCCACAGACACCCAACACAAGGAAATCAGTCCTTTCTTTGCTACACAGTCCCTCAGGCCTTGACCTCCCATCCAGTGCTATTCAGGGGTTGTGGAGAAGAAATCTAGCCCTCTAACTCCGTCCATGTGGCTTCCAAACACACCAGGTTTATCAAGCATACTCCAACCTTCAGTCCCACTCCAACACAGTCCAAAGACCAACCACTACATACACGCAACAAAACCAAGCAATTCATAGCTCTGTGAGAAACAAAAGAAAACATGATGGCAACCAAATGGTGAATGCAGCTCAGGCTAAACAAGAAATTCATAGTTTTTCTTGGCCCTAGAGTGGCCAAAACAACTCAACAGCAACCCAAAACATAATGGATCCCATAGCAATTGAATCGTGGATGAAACCGATATCAACCACATTCGTGGATGAACCTACATCAAACCACAATTCATGGGGAGAACAACAGTAAACCCAAATCGTGAATGGCTCCTTCACAGGAAAAATTGTGGGTGACAGTAAATGGTTTCTTCAGCTCTCTACATGAGGAAACAATGAAGAAAATCCTATTCATGAGGATGAATAGAGAACGTCCCCCCATGAGGGTGGGAAAAAACAATCCAAAAACAAAAACAAAAATGGCCATAGTGGTTTCCCTGCCCACGTGAAGATGGAGAGTGTACTGGGGGATTGGGCATGTGGGAAAGGATTGACATTCTTGCCACCCACCAATTCCCAGCAATAACTGCCCTCAACTAACATCAGCAGTTTTAAATGGGTGGTTGACACATGGATTTTTCCCCATTGGTTCAAGGTTTAACAATTCCCCCCCTTATCCTTGGGAAAATCATGCCCTTTTCATTATGGTTGCATTGACATAGCTGGTTGGGATTTATTTTAACTAAAGATGTATATTTACATGATGCCAAAACTAATATGTGTTGTATATCATGATATACCATCAGCAACGATTTCAATCACCGAACATAACACAACCAAATCGATGGTGGAGCTTTTTCCTTTAGCTCCACACCACGATTAATATATACATCATATAAATTTAATGCAAATGGGGTGAAAACCGGGGTGTTATATTGGGAGAGTTTTTATAAGATTTGGATGTTCATTCCTAGGATGTATATGCCCATCCTAGGAAAAAGTAACCTTTTAAAAAAAATTTAAAAATCAGATAGAAATTTTGGAATCAACAAGATAGGATCCCTTGTAATTTTCTTAGGTCTCCAATGGAGCAACTCATAACCCAAAATGTATATAGAATAGTAAAAATAAATATACTACTAATTCCATTTCACATCAAGAAGAATGGGCATTGTTGGTAGGGGTTTTGGGGTAAGTGAGTTGCGCAGCACCGCGGAGGTTGTGCAAGCTCACGCGACACTGCGCAAGGCCAAGATAGCGTGATGGGAAGAAAACAAACCATTTTGAATATTTTATCCATATTTTTGTATTGGTTGACCACATTTTGTGGATATAGGTCATTAGTGGTTAAATTAGTTAGGAGTTAGTTAGAAGTGGACCTTGAATGTAAAGACGCAAGACTATATATATAATTAGAATTGCAAATGTAAAGGAGAGATACTGAAGTGAAAAGCAATAACAGAGATAAAGTGAGAGATTGAATATTTTGTTATCTGTATGTGACTTTGTGGTTTGATCTTTCTCTTGCTGTAGAGAAAGATAGTTGTTGTTTTGGATCTATTGCGTAGAAAGTAATATGATACGACAGATGTTGAGCTAAGCCACTATCGTATTTTGTCTTTTTCTATATTTATGTAGGGCAATGTCAATGTCTAATGATTCTGTTCTATGATTGAAGAATGTGATACTGTTGCGATGAATAGATGAATTATGCAATATGTTAGATATGTGTTTGTAATGGTAGATCTGTGATGAATGTCATGATATCTGATAGATGGCTATGCTAGATCTAATAGTTATGCTGATAAATCGTTGATTCCCCAATCCTCTTCCTTACTGCCGAAAACTTGGTTTCGACAGCTCTCCCTCGAACATCTCAGGTGAGACTTCATCTTCTCTATGAGTGTTGTTGGGCAGGGTAAAGCCTATATGGGCCGGTGCTCAGGGAGATTGCACTGGTTGGGCGTCGACAGAACTAGAACCCATGTCGACAAGGCTTTGTTGGTGGGTTTTGGCCAACAAATGGTTCCATTATTGGGACCTTATTGTGACTGAAGAGGAGGATATGTTGTGCCACTCGATGAAACCAGAGATCCAATATTGGTTCGACCTAAGACTGCGAGAGTTCACTCAAGCCGAGAACCAGAACCCAAAGTTGACAACAAACACATGGTTGGAAAGGTACATTTAGAACTGTCCTCATGAATGGTTTTTCAGTGAGTTTCCCATCATACTCTATGAGTGGCTGGTGTGATTCACCTACAAGAAGCGTAAATTCTAGGGAGGAGATCTGATGCCTTGGACCCCCGAGCTAATTCAGGAACTCCAAGAAACTGACAATAAGGCTTCACAGGCTGTTGAAGTTTGGTTGGATAGTATTCTAGAAGGATACATCACTAAGTTCATGGTTGATACCAACAAGTCCTATAGTGAAGCAAAATAAGAGTTATTCAATGGACCACGAGGTAGGTTCTTGTTGTATCTACAATTGTCAATCAAGATGCTTGTTTGTGAAAAGGGCATACTAAAGATGCACCTAAAGTATTAAAACTCTGGTGTGCAAAGGTTGTGAACACCGCAATGGAAGGGGGGTGACGAATGGAAAGATAAGGGGTAGATGGGTGTGATTTTTTATAAGAGTGTGAGGGAAGCTGAGGAATAGAGTGGTTGTAGAATGGGAGGAGCAAGGTTCCAAGTAGAGAAGAGGCAAAGGATAGTGGAAGGTCCTGTTATGATCAAAATGCAAGACCGCGAAAGAAAACCACACGGGACAAAGCAGCCCTACAGCGACGAAGAGGACGAGCAGACTCAGGCTATGCCTAGGGTAGAAGCAAGGTCAAATATAGGTAGCAATGTGTCCACAGCCTCGTGCACTACTCCACCATCAGGAAAATATACACAATCTATGTCAACGTGTCCAACATGCCAAGTAGCATCCATTAGTAAAGAAGCATCTACAGGAAGAAGGTCTAGGATGGCAGGAGATGATATGAAGCTACCTATGTTCCATGGAAATGGTACTGATGACACAAAATAGTATTGGTTCTTATGTGATTTAGTCTAGACAGCTAGATATATGACCGATGAGGATGTAAAGAAATGCTAGTTAGAGACCACTCTTTGGGGTCATGCGCTTGATTGGTACATGAGATTCATACAGGTCCCACAGGGGACCGCAGGGAATACTTTGGATGATGTTCTGAAGGGACTGCTTGAAGAATTCAAGAAACCAAAATCTGAAGTGTAGTACATTACAGAGCTGAAGGAAATGAAACAATTCCCTAATGAAATGGTTTAGGACTTTGATCAAAGGTTTAAGACACCGATGGAACCGATCAGCTTCGATATGAGTGACGTCCAACACAAAGAATGGTTCATTATAGCACTGGTCCCTCATATATGACACCCATTAATGCAGCAAAAAATCATGACATAGATGTGGAAATTGAACCCAGGTGTTAGAACAATTACGCTCACAAAAATTGCCAATTACACATGCAAATTACACACAAAGGAGACTGAATATGGAGCAGAACACTAATATGTATTGAATAAGTGTACAATAGCCAAACCTGTGAATTCATAGGCTACCATAATAAATAATTACATGAGATATTCGAATGCATAAGGATGCCATTCGAATTTGGTCAAAAGCAGTCTTACTAAATCTAAGCAAGTCCCCCATAGGTGCATAAAGCAGTTTCCAAATCTGCATAGGAGCTCATGAATTGGAAAAATCAATTAGGCAAGCTAATAGATTATGGAATAACAAATCATACATTATTTTCTTAGGAGAAATGAATGGAGGATGATGAGGACAAAAAACAAGTTAACTTCACCTAGTCAAACTTTCCCAATTGCCTTAAAACTCAACAAAAGCAAGCAATAAAGCAGAAAAATAAAACATGCACTAGGAAGGCCAAGAATAAATTAGATTTGATTCCAAGTGGTTTCCCAAGTGCTCCATGACTCAAATTTATCAATTTTGACCACTTTGGAGATGTGGAAGACAACTTGCATAAGGTGGAATATGGAAACTAGGAAAATAAGACAAAAATTGGATTAATTAATGTCTAAGGTAGCTAACTATGGGTTGATTATTCTAACACCCCCCCTTAAGCCTGAATTATGAGTAAAATATTAGAAAATTTTAGGGCCTAGCAACAAGACTTAGTCACCCTTTACATACTGCATGTCTATTTAACCAAGGAAAGAGGCAAAAACCCAGTGGGAAAAATCCTCCCTTAAACATGGACAATAAACAAAATTTGAAGAAATATTGTCATCACTCATGCTTCATAGCATGATCACCAATCCCCAGCAGTGATTTGAGATTGCTGATTTTCTTCTCACAAAAAACTTTGGTGAAGATATCTACTACTTGTTCTGAAGATGAACAGAAGAGTAGGTGAATGGTGCCATCATGCACAAGCCGTCTGATGTAGTGCATATGGATCTCAATGTGTTTGGTTCTCTGTCTATGAACTGGATCATTGCAGATTTTAATGGTACTCTGATTATCACAATAGATAGTAGTTGAGTATTCTGATTCGAAGCCACACTCACCAAGTAACCCCTACAACCATAAACATTGTGTTGCTACATTTACAACTCCTCTGTACTCTGCTTCTGTAGATGAGAGTGCAATGTCACTCTGTTTCTTGCTTGACCAGCTGATTGGTCCTTCAGAAAGCATGAACACATATCCTAATGTTGACTTTCGATCTGTTTTGTCACCTTCCCAATCACTGTCAGTAAACCCAATCAAATCAAGATCAGATTTAGCTTTGTAGAAGATCCCATGAGTCCTTGTTCCCTGAACAAAGTTAAGGATCATTTTGGCTGCTCTCCAATGGATCTCATGAGGATGATCCATGTATCTTGAAGCCACACTTACTGCATAATAAGTATCAGTTCGAGTATGTGTAAGGTACAGCAAACACCCAATCAATTGCCTATACAGTGTATTGTTTACCATAGGTGAAGAATCTGCTTCTTCTAGCTAAACTCCTGAAAGGAAGGGAGTCTTGCTTGGCTTGCAATCCTTCATGTTGAATTTGTTCAGCAAATCCAAGGAATACTTGGACTGATGTACTTTTATCCCATTTTTTGTTTGAGCAATCTCAAGACCCAAGAACTGGCTCAATAACCCCAAGTCTGTCATTGAGAATGCATGGTTCATTGCATCCTTCAAAAAGGCAATTTCATCCTTTGAGCTTCCTGTAATGAGAAGGCCATCAACATACAAGAAAATAATAATTAATGAACCATGAATCAGCTTCAAATAGACATTTGGATCTGACTTGCATCGAACAAAATTCAATGATAGCAGAAAGCTATCAATCTTGGCATACCAAGCCCTGGGGGCTTGCTTAAGCCCATACAATGATTTCTTTAGCCTAGACACAAGAGATGGATTAGTATAAAATCCTTGAGGCTGTTGCATTTAAATATCTTCAGTGAGATATCCATTCAATAAATCACACTTCACATCCATGTGATGTACCTCCCACTGCTTCAAAGCTGCAATGGCTAAGGCTAGCCTAATGGAGTCCATCTTTGCCACTGGTGCAAAGGTCTCATTGTAGTCTATGCCATGTACCTGTGAGTAGCCCTTGGCTACCAATCTGGACCTATATTTCAAAGGTGAACCATCAGCAGCAAATTTGGTTTGTAAACCCACTTACACTGAACTAGCTTCCTCCCTGGGGGAAGATCAACCAGCTCCCAAGTGTTGTTCTTCTGGAGTGAGCTGAAATCTTCTTTCATGGCTATTTTCCATATTGTATCATGTGCTACATCTTCATATGTTTGTGGGTTTGATTCAACCATCAGATAGCATTTATCTACAAACATAGGATCTTTCATGCACAGAGCACTCTCAAACTGAGATCTTGTCCTCCTAGGATCATTAGGATTTCCAGCTAGTTCTCCAGCTACATCAATGGTATTTGCTGCCTATTTTGGTCTTGTAGGAATGATAGGATCTGCAATTAAATCATCATTATCAGACATATCAGAATCAGAAAGTTCAACTATCTCTTCACTTACATTCAGTGGTTCTGGTGGTGAAGAGGATTCTCCAACTTCCATTGCTGCTAAAGGCTCTTCTTGGAACTGAACACACCTTTCAATGAAGGCTTTGTTTGTGCTCAAATTGATCAGCTTGTTCCCTTTTGAATATTTAGAGTACCAAACAAATAGACACTCTTGGCTTTGGGGCTATAAAGCCTTCCTCTTTTCTGTTGGAATTCTAGCCCAAGCCCTTGAGCCAAAAATCCTGAAATGGGTCACATCTGGCTTGTGCCCACTCCATGCTTCGAAAGGAGTCATACCATCAATTTGTTTATGAGGAACCCTATTCTGGATATAGGCTGCATATTTTATATCTTTGGCCCAAAACTTTGGTGGCAAAGTCTTAGCCTCCATCATGCAGGTTGCCATCTCTTTCAGTGATCTGTTCTTCCTCTCAGCAACACCATTTTGTTGTGATGTGTAAGGGATAGAATGCTGCATCTGAATACTTGCATCTGCACAATATTGGATGAACTCAGACTTGACATACTCGCCACCATTGTCAGATCTAAGAACCTTGAGTTTTCTCCCAGACTGGTTTTCAACCAAAGCCTTAAAGACTTTGAAGAGGCCAAAAACTTCAGACTTGTGTTTCAGGAAGTAATCACGGCAGTACCTGGAAAAGTAATCTATGAATGTCAATGCATATTTGGCTTGACTCATTGACATATGAGGGAATGGGCCAGCAACATCACTGTGGATCAACTCAAGAGGTGCAGAGGTTCTCTCATGACTAGCTTTCTCAAATTTATGCTCTAGGTGTTTTTCTAAGATGCAACCTTGACAGACTCCTTTGGAAAACTTAATCTTTGGTAACCCTATGACCATTTATTTTTCACTAAGATCAGAAAGATACTTATAGTTAATATGGACAAATATTTCATGCCAAATCTTGCTTGCCTAATTATCATGAATCAGAAGAGCAGAGGGGTTTGAGTAGGGTAGGAAGTGTGAGAACATGTATACCTTCGAAGTATGATTTGCAACTCCTTTTGCAATGACTTTACCACTTGAGATATCTGTGATCTCAACTTCATCAGGGGAGAATATGACATTCTTTGGAGACCCTATGTGGGTCATTTGATACACTGATAAGAGGTTAGAGGCAAGACCTGGAACATACAATACATTGCTAAACTTACCATGGTCAAGATCAATCCTCCCTTTGCCCAAAATTTCAGTGAGAGAGTCATCTCCTAGTACTATTGGTGGACCTTTCAACATGTCAAGTGAGGTGAATGCCTCCTTGGTCAAAACCATATGTATTGAAGCTCCAGAATCAAAGATGAAACTAGGTGAGCTTGATGTGCCAGCAACCAATGCATGAACTCTCTCTCTACCTTCTGAATTTGATCCTCCTTCCCTCTTCTTTGAGCTATCAGGAAGGGAGATGCCATTATTCTCTAGGAGTTGGGTCGGCATGTTAATTTTCTTCTTCATGCAGGAGCTTTCAGGATGATTTCCCTTACTGCAGTATGCACACTAGCTCATTTCTCCTTTGTTCTTCTTCTTTTGGGAGTTCTTCTTGGAACCTTGGGGCTCCTCTGGAGACTTGTTCTTATCTCTCTTTTGCTTAGGTGGCTTCTTATATTTCTTCTTGCCTTTTGAATCCACCCTCAAATCTCCAGTAACCAGAGCTTGGTCTTTGGAAGGTTTGATGGTGCCCATCATCACCAATTTATCTTGTTCTTGTGTGAGAGATTCCATGAAATCTGCAAGGCTAGGAATTTTCCAGGCTCGAGCTGTCAACTTTGTGGCATAGAAGGTCGAGACAAACACTGAATATTCAGGGCCAAGCTGCAAGAGTATGGACAAAACTAGTTGCTCATCCTTCTTTTCGATCCCACATTGTTTTAGCTGCAAAACAAGGGCTTTGAACTTGGAAAAATAGAGTTGCAGGGATTCAAATCTATTGGCACTCAGGGAGATCAATTAATTTTCAATTTGATGTCCCCTCATCTCATTTTTCTTACCAAAAATCTCAACAATATTCTCCCATACTTCATTTGGTGATGTTAATCCATCAAGATGGAAAAGGAGGTCTTTGGATATGCTCAGACACAGGAGACCATAGGCCTCATCCCTCCTGTTGTGCCATTTAATTTTCTCTGCAGCTGCAATGGGATCTGCTTCTATTACCATAGTCACTCTGTAGAGGCATTTTTCTCTCAACAGTATCTCCATCTCTGCTTTCCATTCAAAGAAGTTAAATGGATTCAAGATGATCTTCTGAGATTGATCCATAGCTCAGAAATTGTCCCTTCAGTCAGCAGAATGCTCCTAGTAAATGATGTCAAACCTGTAATAACAAATTAGAAGAAGAGAAATTGATCTACAAAGGCTCTAATACCATGTGGAAATTGAACCCAGGTGTTAGAACAATTACACTCACAAAAATTGCCAATTACACATGCAAATTACACACAAAGGAGACTGAATATGGAGCAGAACACTAATCTGTATTGAATAAGTGTACAATAGCCAAACCTGTGAAGTCATAGGCTGCCACAATAAATAATTAAATCAGAGATTCAAATGCATAAGGATTCCATTCTAATTTGGTCAAAAGCAAGCTTACTAAATCTAAGGAAATCCCCCATAGGTGCATAAAGTAGTTTCAAAATCTGTCTAGGAGCTCATGAATTGGAAAAATAAATTAGGCAAGATAATAGATGATGGAAGGACAAATCATACATGATTTTCTTAGGAGAAAAGAGTGGAGGATGATGAGGACAAAAAACAAGTTAACTTCACCTAGTCAAACTTTCCCAATTGCCTTAAAACTCAGCAAAAGCAGGCAATAAAGCAGAAAAAGAAGACATGCACTAGGAAGGCCAGGAATAAAACAAATTTGATTCCAAGTGGTTTCCAAGCACTCCATGAATCCAATTTAGCAATTTTGACCACTTTGGAGATGTGGAAGACAACTTGCATAAGGTGGAATATGGAAACTAGACAAATAAAACAAAAAATGGATTAATTAATGTCTAAGGTAGCTAACTATGGGTTGATTATTCTAACAATAGAGAGAGGATCTAGAATTTGCAATGAAACTGGAGGATTCACCTATCGGAGAAACTACTATCAGCATGAACCAAATTCAGGCACAAATGGTGAACCTGACTCTTCAATTACAAGATATCAAGAAGGTGAAAGATGAACATGATGACTTGTGGTGCACTCAAGGTCATGTGGATGGACACATGAAAGATACCTGTCCTTCTTTCTGGAACTAAATACTCTTAGTAGCACCAAACCCATTGACTTGAGGTAGTGTTCCATGGTTTCACATATGTCAAGAATATGGGAATTGACATGAGGACTATACCTACATGCAAAAAATGGTTACGAAGCCAACAAGCTTATATTGCACCTTCTGTTGTTCAGTTGGGCACGAGGATAAGGAATATCGAGCTTATGATGTACTTCAAGGGTGGACATATGATTTCTAATTCATGAAAGGTGAATACCCTCACGTGGTGTCACAGGTGTAGGTGATACAACCACCACCTCAAGTCTAGTATATTCCTCTATCACAGATGCAGTTTATTCCATCACAAGCACAGACACAGGTTGCACCCCAGCCGTAGTTTGTGATGCGACCATAGTACACCTAGACCCCAATGGATTTTCCATAGCTGTATTATGTCCAAGTAGCACACTAAATTCAGCAGTATTCCAATCCCTCACAGCAGCAAATGGCACAACCCCAGTATTAGTAGCAAGTATCTCAACCACAATATCAATAGTAAGGACGATTCCGTGGAGGATTTAGGGGAAGAGTAGGTTTTGATTGTGAAGGAGGACAAGGTTGTGCATCAATCCAGTGTTACAACTGTGGGACATTTGGCCACTATCAAAGAGATTTTCCCCATTTGTAATGTGTATGCTGCATTGTGAATGATCATACTATTGAAAATTTCCCTCATTTAATTGTGAGATTGCAAGCCGACAATGCTCCTTTATTACATAATCAGAACCACTTCCAGGCCCACAATCAAATACAAAGCCAGCAGCAAATGTAGAATCAAGGTAATTCCTAAATTCTAGTACCAAATCAGAATGTCAATCATCCTATGAATCCGTCAGAGAACCAAAATCCACCTCTAAATCAGCCTCCACCACAGAACCAGAATCAAGGGTTGACGGTTGCGACCATTCTAGCAGAACCATGAATAGAGGATGTTGATGACAGGATTGATACTCAAGGAGGAATGAAGACTAGAGAATATGGACCACGAACACAAGTGTGACTAGCTGGAAAGAAGAAAGAACAGTTTGATACCGTGACCAAGAGAGATACATTTTTCGAGGCGCACGAGGCACTAGGAAGAAATCCTGGTAAGACACCTAATTTTGGCATGCCTTCTGCTTTTGATTCTTCATTAGAAACTAGACCATCGTAGAAGTATGGTACCTTACAATAGTTTTTTGAGAGTTTTTTATCCCTGGAAAAATATCTCGATGCTTTGGTTAAGATCGAGAAGTTTTTTCACCGTCTGAATAGAGAGTTGTAGGACTCTGCGGTGAATTCTTTACATAAGAAAAAGATGAGCAAGGAAATGCAGATAAACATCCATATTGGGGAGTACCAATTCAATTCAGTTATTCTATATCTTGGATTCAATGTGAATATCATGACGAAACAGACATGGTAGAAGATGGGAGAGAAAAAAATTGGTTGGTCCCCAATGCAGTTGAGATTGGCTAATCAGGACAAAGTTCAACCAATCAACCGAGTGTCGAACTTGGTCGTAGATGTAGAAGGTATGAGGACTCGTGATGACTTCGATGTAATTGAATTCATTGATGGAGGGGGCTCCTATCCCATGCTTCTAGGGATTGAATGGGCCAATGACAGCATGGTTATGATAAATTTTAAGTAGCGGTTGATGACATTTGAGAATCAGGATATCTAAGTCATTGCCTCTATGGATTCTAATGAAGGAAGGTGATATATTGAACCTATCAAAGATGAATTTGTTAGAGGATGGGATCACATTAACAATATATCTAAGGATTACATCCATCCTATTGTCGACGGAGAAATGGGTTGGCACAGCACTATCTCTTCGTCCTCTGATTCTGATGATGCATTGGAAAATTGGAAAAATCGGATGCATGAAGTATCACTGAGAAAATGTGGGTTGTTCACACAGTCTCTATGCCATGTTGCAACTGAGGTCATTTATTTTCCAATCTATGAAGTACTATCAAAACTATCTGGGTTCCTCAAGCAGTTTGAAGTGAAGGTATCTGAGCCTTAGTGCTTGTTGGCATTAGGAGAAGCATTGAAGGCCACTCCAACATGCTAGTGGGCAGTTCATAAGGAGACCATTCATGAATGGGCACAATGTTGATGGTTGATCCTAGAAACCATGCTAACAAAGGTATGTAATACTAATTAGGATGATTGGGATTTAAAGATCCCTTCCGTGCTGTGGGCGTATCGCACCACTTGCAAGAGGCTGTCGGGGAAGACGCCGTTCAAACTAGTATATGGGAAAGAGGAAGTCATGCCTATGGAGTACATTGTTCCTATTCTATGCATCACCACAGCAACTAACATGGCTGATGAAGAAGCACTTGAGGAGCGAGCAATGCAGCTCGTCCAACCGAAAGAGGATCGCTTCATCATAGGATTCTAGCAGCGGGTCGAGAAGGATCGATAGAAGGCGTGGCATGACCACCACATCAAAAACAAACAATTTTCACAAGGATATTTGGTGCTTTTATATGATAGCAAGTTCATGAAGCATCCAGGTAAGTTACAAATGCACTGGTTAGGCCCATATCTTGTTCATTCAATTACTTCAGGGGGTACAGTTCAATTGCAGCAGTTAGATGGATCGGTGCTGTCGAAACTTGTGAACGGTAGTCGCTTGAATCCCTATAGGATAGGGGAGGAGGTGTGCACTTCCTGAAGCACTGAGAAATGAAAAAAAAGAGATAGGATATATAGAGAACAGAAGGGTGCACCAGGAGGAAGTGGCTGCGCAAGTGTAGGACTTAGTAGTGCAGTTAGATAAAGAGACCGTAACAGCCATAGGGCTGCGATTGGTTCAAATGAGCAATAAATGTAGACATTTAAGAGAAGTTAGCCATGGCACTCATTGAAGAGATGCACATTTATGGCCAATCAGACCATTAACATGATAGGATCGCCAACAGATTCGGGTTGTTAATGGAGGATTTGGTCATGATGACTACCGCAGATTTCATAATTATGAAGCTGGATTCATAATTTATTATAAAAATATGAGGGACGCGGGATGAAAGCATCATTGAGTTCAGTCGAGTTGAGTGAAGTTGAGCTGAGCAGAGTAAGTTGGAAGAAGATTGAGAGGCAGCTAGGGTGTGTAATTAGGGTGTGGTGGATTGCTGAGTGAGGCTTTTGTGGTGCGGCATGTTGAGCAACCCCGACACTGTGGATATTTCCAGTGAGCAGGAGTCACCCATCCGTACAACTACCATAGTGGAAGAGATCACGAGTATGCTGGTTGGATCATCTTTGATCCCCTAGGGAAAGTGGAAGGTTCAGAAGCTAGGATCAATGCCGCCACATAAGAGGCAGACACGCACTTCCATTAGGGCATAAGGGGAGGGCACTACACATACATGTCCATCTAGTTCGAGAGATGTGGATTCTATAGAACCCAAGGGCATGTCCATCAATGATATCCCCAGATATGTCGCTCCCACATGACATGGTGCAAATCCCCAGTAGTTAACCAAAAATTAGAAGTATCTGCCGAAACTACCACCACTGCAGGAAGAGATGATGTGCACTATGGACATTATTCCTTCCCTAGTAAAGATGAAGTATGAGGACCATGAATTTTTTTTGTTGAAGAACATAGTGGATGATCCCTACGAGTCCTTGCCTTCAGTTCCAGGTGCACCCATCGAGTGTATTCTGCACTCATGGGATAAAGGATTGAACAAATTTGGGTTGTTGGGGATTATCAACATGCCCCATTTTGATAGGCTAAATGAAGAGAATGCATGCATCAAACAACTACTAGCGTGTTTTCATGGCAGGACATTATGGGTGGATACCCCAATCATGGTTACATTGGACATGATTTCAAAGATCACGAGGCTGCCAAAGGCTGGGGAAGACCATGCTCAATATCTCAGAAGAAGAGACAATGACAAGAAGCTTTCTTAGTAACTGAAGGAGTGATACAAATTTCAGTGGGATGGCCACGCATGCTGCATCGACAACATCAACAAGCTGGCGATACATATTGGAGCACACATTCTAGCAAGAAAAATTATTAGGGGGAATCTCTCGGTTCAGTGCAATTTGGGAGTGGTTTCTTGTGCACAGTAGTGCGTTGAGGGAGACCAACTAAATTGGTCCCTATTGTTGTTGAACCAACTAACAAAGGATGTGGTCGCATCCTAGGACGGGGAGAAGTATTTCTCTTATATTTGGCTCTTAATCCTCATCACTTTGGTGACTTGGATGGAGCCAAAAAACTACCAGCCTATGTCTGTTGAAGTGATCAAGGTGTGAAAAGGAGCACGATACCAAAATTTATGGTGGGTAGAGGAGCCGAATCGGTAGAATGATTGCACAATCCACTTTTGGATCTACTAGGAAATGTTACAAGCCGTAGTAGTTAAAATTATATGCTTATCAGATGCAACAGTAGTAAAATATCAAAGGATCATGCAGTTCACCATCGAGCCCCATTCAATTCATATCCATGCACGACGAGACCCCGATAAATAATGGTTGATAATGCCTTATAAATTAACTGATGATGAAGTGGAAGTAGTAGTTCAGGACTGGCCTGCTGACTGGCACAAACCAGTTAGTGTTGAAGAAATATTGATGGAACCACTAGCGGATGCCCCTATAGAGCCTGTGTGAGAAGGCCAAAGTACTCATGACTCAGATGGAGAGTCATCGACTGACACCGACCCAGAATCCTAATGCATCTTGGATGAGTGCAGAACCAAGCACTGCATGGAGTTTGACCTGGGAAGTAGCACCAGATCAGCATTGGAATCCTAGTTGCAGTGGCTCATTAAGGCCGTCATAGATTCAGCTGATGCAGCTGCGTAAGAAATGTGTCAGTCCCACCATGAGGGTTTTGTCGTGGTAAGAGATAAGTTATATTCTATTTATGATGCAATTGTGAAGGAAACACCTAAGAGTTTCGCTGTGCAGGGACTCCCATCGATTAGCACTGAGCCACAGGATAAGAACGTTCAGGTTCTCCTAACTGCAATGAACGCAGAAAGTGAGGATGTGAACTCCTCCTTGCAGTAGCTGCAGGGTGTTGCAGTGGATATCAACAAGCTGTCGACCTAGACCCTAGTCCACATGCAACGAGTGGCCAACCAAGAGTTGGATGACAAGGAGAAAGAGCTTAGTGAAGGGTAACTGTAATCGCATAGGGAAGCGATGCAGCTAAAGACATAGGTTGAGCTGCGTTAGGTAAAGTAACAATTAGCAACATCAAAAGTGTAGGAGGATCCATCACTTAATATAGAGTAGGATGAGATGATAAGGAAAGTTGATGAAAATATTATCGACTAAAAAAAGCAGACTGACCGCCTGATTGTCGAGAATGTGTAGCTGATTGCAATTAGAGGCAAGGTAGAATAGGATTTTTATGAGGCCTGTCAGCACATCTATAAAATCACGTTTGAATTGGATGTCGTCACCAAAGCTAAGCGATTGGGAGAGGTCATCATCTAGCTCCAGCTGCATAACAATCTTATGAATTCCATGGTCTACCTAGAAATGCCACTAGATATGATTACAGAGTGTAAGGATTCCATTGAAGTGGTCGTGACTCAGTTTGAAGCAATGGAGTGGGAAGCAAAGAAGGTCATGGAGGAAACGACACAATTTTGGGGTAGTGTTGTCCAAGATAAGTAGTTAGACCAACTGACTACGCAAGCATGGGAAGCCAATAGTCATTTGATGACATTGAAGATGGAATTAAGGACAATTCCACTCATGATTCAGCTTACGCGATCCATTGAGCTGAGAGAACTGCATCAAATAGCTGCAAAGGCACAAGAACGAGAGCACAAGCACAGCACCCAGTTGGAGGAATTCCAAGAGATTTGAGCATGGTTGGCTATTAAAGTACTCACCGCATTACAGCCTATGTAAGATGGAAAGAATATGGTGGTTACCAAGTTGGTGGAGCACCCTATGAAGTAGGACCTGCTCGGTTGTCAGGATGAAGCCAAAAACGTTCAAGCATAGGTCAAGGAGATATCGTAGCAGTACAAGGATTTGAAGGTAAAGACAATGGAGTACACCTATCTACTTAACATGGCTTGAGGATGAGACACAAGACTTTGTTGGGGGCCTATTGGCAAGGGTTTTCGGGTAAGTGAGTTGTGTAGCACCGCGGAGGCTGTGCAAGATCACGTGACACTGAGCAAGGCCAAGATAGCATGATGGGTGGAAAACAAACCATTTTGAATATTTTATGCATCTTTTTGTATTGATTGACCACATTTTGTGGATATTGGTCATTAGTGGTTAAATCAGTTAGTATTTAGTTAGAAGTGGACCTTGAATGTAAATGCGCAAGCTTATATATAGAATTAGAATTGCAAATGTAAGGGAGAGATACCGAAGTGAGAAGCGATAGTAGAGAGCAAGTGAGCGATTGAATATTTTGTTATCTGTATGTGACTTTGTGGGTTGATATTTCTCTCGCTGTAGAGAAAGACAATTGTTTTTTTGGATTTGTTGTGAAGAAAGTAATATGATATGACGGATGTTGAGCTAAACCACTGTTGTCTTTTGTCTGTTTCTGTCTTTATGTATTGCGATGTCAATGTCTGATGATTCTATTTTATGAATGAAAATGTGATACTGCTACGATGAACAGATGAATGATGCAATATGTTAGAGATGTGGTTGTAATGGTATATCTGTGATGAATGTTGTGATATATGATACATGGCTCTGTTAGATCTAATAGTTATGCTGATAAATTGTTGATGCCCCAATCCTCCTCCTTACTACCGGAAACTTGGTTCTGACATCTCTCCCTTGAACATCTCGAGTGAGACTTCATCCACTCCGTGGGTGTTTTCGAGTAGGATAAAACCTGTCTGGGCCAGTGCTCAGGGATATCGCACTATTTGGGCATCGATAGAATGAGAACCCCTATCAACGAGGCTTTGTTGGTGGGTTTTGGCCAATAGGTATTATCTCTAAGTACTCTTATCCAATAGTTAAATGGAAATGAAATGAGATGAAATATTAGCAACCATATATTCGAGTTTTCTTGCTAACAAGAAGTATGAATACTTATGTGATGATTTTATTTAGAGGTGACTTAAACAACCACTAACCTGCAATCAAGGTAAGAATCCATGTTCATATTGATATATGAATAAAATAAAATTAAAGTTAAATATAGAGTATATCAATCCCACTATTATATATACCTCGAAAGAGAACTAGAAAATCTCCCACAATTGTTAAACTTTGTCCAAAATGTCCACATGGAATGCCATTTTTTAAACAAAACAAAAATAAATTGAAAACATGAAAGTAGTAATTTAATCTACCTGTCTATTGGATGCAAAGTCCCATAGTTGTAAAACCGAAAGTCAATCACACAATAAAATTATAAATGGAAAAAAAAGAAGAAAAGAATGTGGTTTAGACCTTCCTTTATATACTCAAATATATATTATGATCAGACTTTGTGTCTTAGGAGACAAGTCACCATCAAAATAATTCACATACCTGAGAGATATATCGATAGGTATTTGTAGGGAAAAGTGAGACAAATTCAAACCTCAAGGTATTAATCAAAACATTCTAGAAATGAGGATGAACTTTTAAACCCATTGCTGCAATAAATGGCAGTCTTTTAAGACAGTAATACGTTAAGCAAATAGAAGCTCCTTTCAAATGTGCAAAGAAGCCTTAACCCACACTCTAGTACATCCATCAAACTGAGACACACTTACATACATAGTAGCAGCCTCAAGGAGGCTAGAAAGGAGCACAAAAAACCTCTATAAATTCTAAAAAGGCTCGACATGCTGCAACATGCTGATCAAGAACCACAACAGCCCTAGAAAAGGTCATAGTAGGCACCAACAACAACACAAATAGAGAAAATACCTCAAAACAGTCACCAAACCACAGATCGAGTCAAGGCATCCCAAGGAACATTCATGGTTCATTCTAGTAGACTTAGCAAAAGTCAAAATCCAACTTAGCAGCCCCAAAAAGGTCATGGCTTAGTATAAAAAACTCATAGGGGCCACGTATCTATCCAAATGACCCGCAGAGGTCATGTTTCTGTCAAAACAACCCAAAGAGATAATGGTTTTTTCCTAGCATGGGTCACAGCTCATTCCAAGGCAACCCACAAGGTCACCGCTCAGTCCAAGGCAGTCCACAACATCATGACTTAATACTAGCAACCTCAAAGATCATGGTAGGTTCCAACAACAATGTTACACTCATAGAAAATACCTCTTGAAACAGTCATCAGACCACATATCAAGTCAAGGAATCCAAAGGAACAGTCATGGTTCAGTCTAGAAGACTCAGGAATGGTCACAACCCAACTTAGCAGCCCAAAAAAGGTCACGGTTTAGTCCAAACATATAGAATAAGTACCAACAAGGTTCAACACAAGATCAAAGGTCAACAAGAGTGGTCATAAAAAAGTGAGAATACAACCCTTTCACTGACAAGATCAAGGTGTACCATCAAGGTACAGAAATAACCCTTTTACCCATAAGACCAAGGTGTAAAATCAAGGTGGGGAAAAAAAGCTTTTACCCACAAGACCAAGGGTCAAAATTTTATATTCTCTCTGAAGGTATATAGTCTATAGTTGTTCTTTACAATAACAATAAGTTTTATCATCACCGTATAAGGAAGGTCCAAACTATGAAACACTTCGAGTGACTGAAATACAACATATATAACATAATTTTCATTTCTTTCAACTTAACACTCCCAAAGGTCCATGTTTTAAAGTTGAAGCACCCAAGGATGATAAATAACAGCAGTAGTAATAAATTAATGAAGAAGTTAAACTAGCATATGTAAAGGAGAAAACAATGTGGTAACATATATAACATAATTTTCATTTCTTTCAACTTAACACTCCCAAAGGTCCCTATGTTAAAGTTAAAGAATCCAAGGAAAATAAATAATAGCAGTAGTAATAAATTAATGAACAATTTAAACTAGTAAACGTAAAGGAGAAAACAATGTGGTAACATATATAACATAATTTTCATTTCTTTCAACTTAACTCTCCCAAAGGTCCATGTGTTAAACTTGAAGCATCCAAGGACATAAATAACAACAATGGTAATAAATTAATGAACGCGTTAAACTAGCATAGATAAAGGATAAAAAAAATGTGGTTTAGACATTCCTTTATATACTCAACTATAAATTGTGATCAAACTTTGTCTCTTAGGAGACAAGTCACTAATGAAACAATGGACATACCTGAGAGAGAAAGAGATAGGTAGTTGTAGGAAATATTTGGACAAATACAGACCGCAAGGTATTAATCAAAACATTCTAGGGATGAGGATGAACTTTCAATCCCATTGCTGCAATAAATGACATCATTTTAGGACATTCATACATCAAGCAATTAGAATCTCTTTTCAAATGTGTAAAGGCAATCTTAACCCACACTCTAGCATTTCCATCAGAATGTGGAACACTTCCATACATAGTAGCAGCCTCAAGGAAGCTGAAAATGACCACATAAAAATAACGGTAATTCATCATGACAAAAGGGTCAAGGTACCACAATAGGAGATGGATGTGTTATAACAAGGACCCACAAGGTCAAAGGTCAACAAGAGTGGTCATAACAAAGTGGGAAGACAACCCTTTCACCCACAACACCAAGGTGTACAATCAATGTGGGGAAACAACCCTTTTACCCACAAGACCAAGGGTCAAACTTTTATCTTCTCTCTCAAGATATATAGTCCATAGGTTTTCCATACAATAACAATAAGTTTTATCATCACCGTATAAGGAATGTCCAAACTGGATAAATTTTATTCATGTACATGCAATAAAATTATAAATTGACAAAAAGAAAAAAGAAATTGTTATCACATACAAGTTGACTCAACACTTTTGTAAGAATTTTAGTTGTAAAAAATATCTATGCTATGGTGGATAATGCCATCGAAAGGATAATTTCAGTTTGTATAGAAGCAAAGGATCAGAAAATGGTGTCCCAAATTCATCTTCCTCCAATGTGGGCCAAGCCACCATCCACGGATCTATCCAAACAACCCACAGAGGTCATGGTTCTGTCAAGCATGGGTAGTATACCATGTTTCCCTCCACCTTATGTTCTCCATTTGGTCTCACTTAATGAATAATATGGAAATACAAATCATTTTGGGCAGTCAACTATGCTTGGTATTCAGTTATCATATGCCTTTATTGTCAAAAGTACAAATATCAATTTGATAATAAAAAAAAAAAAAATTCATGGAAACCATTAAATGTAAAAAACAATATGTTTATAGATAGTGGCTACAACTACATGCACTAAATTCCAATCTGAATTTATTTCTTAGCAAAAAAAGGTTGATATATGATAGAGCATGAAATGGTTGTTTCCTTTTGCATGGGAATAATGTGATCCCAACAGACTAACTAGGAAAACCATTCCCAAATAACAAAAACATGTACAATTCACTATAAAATCACACTTAAATTTATTTCGCATAATAAGATAATTAATTAATTAGACTTAAGTATGCACAATCAGTCATCTGAGGATTATAGTGTGCAGGTTTACCAACAAAACTAAAGGAAGAATCAAATGGTTCAGTGCACTATAAAAACATTGGTAATCAATAGACATCAACTGAGAAACTTTGTCTTCTCACATAGACATTTTTTCTACTCATGCATTACTAAGAAACTACCCATGTGACCCTTGTATGTGATAAAGTTGATATTGAAAAAACCTGATTCAGATGATTCCCCTTCTTATCAAGATCCAAGCAACACTATGTAGACCTGCTAGAAAACAAAATGCGTATAGCCCACAAATTAACACAAATTGTGATTCTATGCTAATGTCATACTCATCATACTTATCAAATAATCACCAGTTATAAAAGGTCCTAATGCTAGTCAATTCATCAATATTACATATAATCATTATAAAAATAAATATCCTTAGGACACACTGTCCGATACAATTCTTGAATCTAGTATACATTATAGGCATATACTATGAGACAATGTATGTCAATATCCAATCCTATGTCCAATAGTGGAGAAATCCACTATATGCAAGGTTCCAAAATGTATGGAAAGGGATCCCAAAATAAATAGGTAGATAACCTGGGTCCCTACTGTGAAACTCTTCCTACTCAACTAATCCGGCTATAATATCAAACATGTATCTCATCCATTTGTAACTAGTGCTTTGTATCTGGTACTCAGTGTCAGGGACTGCTCAAAATATCTGGTCTGCTCAAGAAAAAATGAGGAGTAAATATCCCTACATAATCTGTGATAAAATATGGTTAATTGAAGTCCTATTTCTTGAACAAATAATTATAAAGGAGAAATTTTAGAAATATTTATGTTAATGAAATTCACTATTTTAAATTGATGTCCTAGTGATTCGAAGAAATATTTAGAGCTTATTTGACATTTCACTTTAGCAAGTTTTCTACAATTACAGTTCGTAATGACGACCAATTTTTTAACTGCACAAGGTCGTACTAGATTACAAAGACTCTAGAATATAACTATGCTTGTTCTCTTCAATTTCTTCTCTAAAGTTATTTCAATCAATATGTTTTGAACTTTTGTTGATGGTTAATGGCAGTCTTATTTCTTGACCGTAGAACTATAAAGGAGAAGTTCTAGAAACAGTTTTGTTAATGCAATTCAGTTTTTTAAATTGATAATCTAGCTGAGCAGTAGAGGAATGTTTGATGGCTAATTCCATAAAGTAGATGAAATATTTCATTCCATCATATTTCAGTTTGGTTAGTTTTAACTTTCAAACCAAAATGTTTTGAATCCCAGTATGTATTGACATTAGTCAGAGAAAGCAATTCACATCTATGGATTTGGTGTAATATCTAAATACTTCTGCATCTCTACAAGACCTTCTGGAAAACACTTTTAGTGGAATAGATAAATAAAATTAGGAAGCTTTAACAAATGACTTGTGCTAATATTGTGCCTTGGCTCATATGTCTCATGATTTAATTTTGTGATTTTCCTTTAAATTCAGTGCTATTTTTGTTTTTTTCTTCTTGTACTTGTTGTAAATTATTCATGAGAATTGTCTCAATGCTATTATTGGTCTTACTTTGGTATCTTTTGAGGAATTATTTTCTGCATCATTATTTCTTTATGGACAAATTGTGGAGCTCCCTTTTTTGTAGTTGTAACAAAAGCAAATTTTTTAGTATCCATTTTGAATTAATTATGATGTGCATTTCTAATGATGTAGGGTTGTGATTGGTTTTCATTAAAGCTCAGTCATGATTAGGATCTGGATTTTTATGAAATTTCAAGTGTGGTGTAGGATATGTTAATTGGGTTTATCCTACATTCTGAAACGTTATGTTAATTTTTCAAACTTAGTTAAACCAGGAGTAATATTTCATGAAGTGGGAGAGGTTATCAGTTGGCGTGCTTCGATGTCAGGGGTTTTTGTGGTATGGGTATCATGTTATCTAGTTAAAGAAGGAAATGTGGAATAGGACCCGATATAAGGAAGGCATCTTTGGAAAAGAGTGCGTATGGGATTCCAAGACATTCCATTCAACCATTGGGTCTTAGAGATGGTTATATGTCATGGTTAGCTAAAGTCTTGGAACACACATCTAATGGAAGTGCTAGAATAGGACCTAATATAAATAAGGGTAGTGGATTTGTGATCTCTTCCATACAACATACTCGTCCATATGTTTACAGCCCCTACACTTCACATGTGGGCGTGGAATCTAGTTTTGAAGATCCTTCCTTTTCCCATATAGGTTTGGAACCTCATTTAGAATATAGTTGTTGGGTGTTATATCATCAATATTAATTAACCTAATATTTAATTATCGACTGGGGTTGGTAGGCTTAGAGTTGAGACAAAATATATGTGAAGGTAGAGGTATTCCTATGGTGTCGTGGAAATATTTTAACAAACAAAAGATCGAAAGATCTTTCAAAATGAAAAAATGAGTCAAACTCCTAAGAATTCAACTATTAAGGTAATTCAACTGGAATATAATACTAGATCATAGTATCAAAAATACACTACTCTACTCTATAAACAATTACTAAAGAATAAAGATATATACAATACTAATACTATACAAGGAAAAAAACTACTCTTTCT
Source organism: Pseudotsuga menziesii (assembly GCA_001517045.1). Taxonomy (NCBI): domain Eukaryota; kingdom Viridiplantae; phylum Streptophyta; class Pinopsida; order Pinales; family Pinaceae; genus Pseudotsuga; species Pseudotsuga menziesii. Next base: position 589,534 of record LPNX011179823.1, read on the forward strand.
AGTAAGGTTTATTGAATAATTTAGAGAACTAATTATGTGAAGAAAGTTTATATTGGAAACATAGTAAAAACAATTAGATTGATAACTTATTTTATAAGAAAATGACTTCAGACTGAAAAAGGATACTATCAACAACTAACTTCTCAAATGAAAGACTAGGATGCAAGGAAGACCTAACTTATAAGTGAGTAGAAAACTCAATAAGAGAAACAAGTTGAAAACTTAATAAGAGAAGCAAGTAGAAAACTTAATAGGAATGACTTTGAATTGTATCCTACGATTCTCTTTCGGTAATCACACAGTGAAAAAGGACCAGTTCCTACTACTGTGGACAATCTACAAGGTACTAGTATATTTTCCTAAGGATAACACATCTAATACTAAGTTTTACATGCAAACAAATAAATCAATCGAAACAAATGATTACAAAACAATACAAAATTATTAGTCAAAGGAATCAAAAACAAACAAAAGAAACAAAACATAACATAACTAAAAACATGTTCAAGGTGAAAGGATAAAACTTTAATAAATAATCTAAAGCAATCTAACTTTTATTCTTAATGTCAAATAGGACTATCATCTAACTATTACAGTTAAAGCATACTTTAAAAAATAAAGAAACAGATCTTTAAACAAGTTCAAAACACATTAAAAACACTAAAAACAAAACAACAAACTGGATGACAGACTGAACTGCAGGTCTGAAAGGGGTGTCTAAATGACTATTTAAACAAGTTGTCTGAATGACAGTCTGCACAACTAGAATAATAGAAAATAACCTAAATGATCAAATCTTCAGCGGAATTTGTGCACATGCAAATACAATGCATAGAGGCAGTAAATAAACCTACTTAATGATCAAATTTGACAGTGAAATAATCTTAAACTAATTCATAAAAATAAATCATTGTGTATTACACTAAGAAACAAACTGGAATTTAACTTGAATGAACTTATAAAAAAAAAAGGAAATAAACCGAATTGAATCTAGTATAACTTGATTAAAGCAATCTATTCTATATACTTGTCAATATAAAACTGAAGAGTAAAACTGGAAATGAAATGTCTGGAAAGTAAATTGAAAGAAAACTATGCACGCAACTAGCTATTTAACTTCAAAAATAAAACTATATTAATGCATTGTAAAAACATTAAAATAAACATTTACAGTAATCTTAATGAAAACGAACTAGAAATCAAACTATAATAAATACAAAATAAAAGATAATGAAATTTCACAAGAAAAGAAATCGATGGTTCATGAGGGGCCCTCTCAACAATCAAGGGTGATTCTTGGCTAATGATTACATGAACACAATCATGAACAACGGAACATCAAGCTTTTATTAAAAATAAGGAACAGAATTAGAGAGTTATTCTCTTAAAAACTGATTGTCTAACTATTGAATTGATCAACCCCATAGCTCTTCGCATGAAGGCATTTATATACATAATGTTTACAGAGGTGAGAAGTTCGACCCTTTAGTGGTTGACTTCTCTCTAAATTTAGTCAAACATAACTACTATAAACTGATTGAACACCAACACACAGCGTTCTTCCTTATCCATCGCACGTTAGTTCTTCATGGTGCATGATGTTCCTAAGGGTCCTTCTTAGCGTGGACTGGTGGTGTGGTTTCGAGCAAAGGAGGTTGCTGGAGAGTCTTCTAGAATGAGATCCATGCTATCACCCATACATGTGGAAAATAAATAGTTTACATGCTTTAACACCCAAAAATATCTTATCAACAACATGTGGTTGGCTCAGTGAACTGAACGGTGAGCTAGACAGTGAGCTGGATATGCCCTATGCATATCTAGGATGAATGTGTTGTTTGTTTTTTGGTGTGCTAAATACTATGGTGTGCAATAAAAATCTCATTCATATATCAATATATCAAATGCACTCCAAATAATGTCAATCTTAATCTATAAAATCATGAAATGATAATAATAAACAGATTTTACATAAATATTAAATTCATTCGCACCTGGGGCTGAATAGTGAGCTGCATGATAGAAAATATGCAAAAAGATAACAAAACATATGTTTAAATGCGTAATTTAACTACCAGAAATGATGACAAAACTAGGATCAACATTCCCCCAAACCAGAGAAATGTCAGGTCCCACTAAGCAAAAAGAAAGATAACTTAGGAAGAAGGCGAAGCTGCGTTAGCAGCTACCTTCGACTTGGAAAATGAAGGAGGTGATTTAAACTTCAGTCTTTTGGCTTATGCTTTTAAAATATCATGGCTTTCATGTCAAATTTTGTATCAATATTTAATGACTTTGTTGAGTTCTTCGATAGTCTTAACTTGATAGCTCTCAGGTTTGAAACAATTCGGCATTGTTCAACAGTTAGGATATAAGATTTTTGTAGATGGTATAACAAGAAAGTGGATGAAACAGCTCTACAGAAATGATGGTGATGAAAATGATGGAATAGCAAGAATGTAGTCCTACTTTAAGAGATCATTCTATCATAGCAAACCTTGAGATGTGTACCATTAACGGGCATATGCATTCATAAGGTTTGTAATTAGTTCAACCATGTCCAAAGTAAAAATTTGAACAGGTTGAATGTATGACACGAAGGCATAAATCACATTTACAATTATAATAACCTTGATTAACAAGGAGATCAGTCATTTGATAGTTTACATGTGTGATTGGGTAAGAGGATAGGGTTGCTACCAGTGAAATGATGACTAAAAACATTCTAAGGTCAAATCACGTCCATATGGAGGTAAAAACTATTTGCCAAAAAAACAAAATTTGGTTAGAAACTTTTAATCATAAGTTCTATAATATCACAATGTTTTATTCATATCATCATTTGGTATTTCATTTGGACCATCATTCGATACTTCATACAGTCATCCATATTGATTTTTCTATGAAAATATGCTTCATGCTATAACCAAGTTCCACTACTTACATTATCCTGAAAACACTTATCATTTGTCAGAGATAAATAGATCTGTCATAAATAAGGAAAATAAAAATAGTCTAATCTTTCCTAATCCTCCCCCAAACCAAAGATATGGCATGTCCTCAAGCCATATAAGAAATAAAAATTGTTTGTTCCAGATAATGAAATAAATATTTCTATCATGTTGTTATTATTTTGTAAAAAAAAGAAAAACTAACTAGTAAATGGAAATGATTCAGATATGTATATCCATAAAAAAATATAACAATGCTTAAAAACACCACTTAAATGATGATAATATAACCAAAAGAATTCCATAGGAAATCTAGTTATTCATGCATCATTTTAAAGATATCTTGTCATCACAAAATATTTTGAGTTTACCCCAGAGTGTGTGAGATTTATAGCTATGGGTCCCATTTCTAGGATAACGACATCCTAGGTATTTGTTGAATTAGATGGCTGGGCCCAAGCCCAACTTACAGCCATTCTCAAATGACATTATAAACAATTGGCCTTGACATGTTTATTCATAAATTATTAAAAAAAATCTTTATATAATCATTTTTCTACGAACCATGTGCATAGTGGTGCATTAACCATATCTCTTTTACCTGATATTTCTCTTCTATCAGCAGGCCTGTTCAGTACCTCGATAGGTTTAACTTGGTACCATGCAAGAATAGTCCCGCTACCAGCAAGATTGTTTAGTACCCCGACATGTTTACTTGCATTTATCGAGCTTCCTTGTTTTAAGTTATTACTTGGAATTGACCCGTTGCCAGCAGGCCTGTTTAGTACCCCGGTGGATTTTCCTTGTATAATGATATTAAATATATGGAAGCCGATTGGTACTAGAGAATGTTAAGTCCTACTAAACACATAATTCAATTTTGTAAAGTAAACTCATAAGTAACTTTTCATAATGGCCTTAACCATAGATCATGTCAAAAGAGAATAACTTAAAGTTGTTCTTTTTCCTTACAGTCCTTCTTCTTCATAAAAGATAAGTAATGTTCCCCACAGGAAAAAATTCCACTTCCTCTTGAGTTATCACCAAAATACTTGAGAGACAAGTTTTGATAACAAGTATGGGCTAAACTAGTAATCCATAGGTGTAAGATGAGATTGTGAAAGATATGATAATGAAAGTAGGTCTTTCAAGCAACTGTTCAAAATATCAAATCAGAAATATACATGTCTGAATAAAAATATCAAAAACCATATGAATCATAAAAGAGGTGGTTAAGAATTGTTAGAATAATCAACCCATAGTTAGCTACCTTAGACATTAATTAATCCATTTTTGTCTTATTTTCCTAGTTTCCATATTCCACCTTATGCAAGTTGTCATCTACACATCCATAGTGGTAAAACTTGCTAATTTTGAGTCATGGAGCGCTTGGGAAACCTCCTGGAATCAAATCTACTTTATTCCTGGCCTCCCTAGTGCATGTCTTCTTTTTCTGCTTTATTGCCTGCTTTTTCAGTGTTTTAAGGCAATTGCGAAAGTTTGACTAGGTGAAGTTAACTTGTTTCTTGTCCTCCACATCCTCCACTCTTTTCTCCTATGAAAATCATGTATGAGTTGTCCTTCCATCCACTATTATCTTGGCTAATTGATTTTTCCAATTCGTGAGCTCCTAGACAGTTTTGGAAACTGCTTTATGCACCTATGGGGTATTTGCTTAGATTTAGTAAGCCTTCTTTTGACTAGATTCGAATGGCATATTCATGCATTCAAATCCCTCATGTAATTATTTATTATGGTAGCCTATGACTTAACAAGGTTGGATATTGTACACTTATTCAATACAGATTAGTGTTCTGCTCCATTATTCAGTCTCCTTTGTGAGTAATTTGCATGTGTAATTGGCAATTGTTGTGAGTGTAATTGTTCTAACACCCGGGTTCAATTTCCACATGGTATCAGAGCCTTTGCAGATCTATTTCTCTCCTTCCAATTTGTTTTACAGGTTCAACATCATTGACTGGGAGCATTTTGCTGACTGACGGGACAATTTCTGAGCTATGGATCAATCTCAGAAGATCATCTTGACTCCATTTAATTTATTTGAATGGAAAGTAGAGATGGAGATACTATTGAGAGTGAAATTCCTCTACAGAGTGACTATGGCAACAGAAGCAGATCCCAATGTAGCTGCAGAGAAAATAAAATGGCACAACAGGAGGGATGAGGCCTATGGTCTCTTGTGTCTGAGTATATCCAAAGACCTCCTTTTCCATATTGATGGATTGACATCACCGAATGAAGTATGGGAGAATCTTGTTGATATTTTTGGAAAGACAGATGAGATGAGGGGACATCAAATTGAAAATGAACTGATCTC